>VBSM01003144.1:502952-519089 GCA_008086735.1 Cheirogaleus medius
GGGTGGGGAGGACAGGGTTAGGGTTGGGGTTAAGGGGAGTGGGGAGGACAGGGTTAGTTTCAGGGTTAAAGCCTGTGGGGAGGAGAGGCTGAGGCCAAGGATGGGGGTGGCGCCTTCAGCTGGGGTCTCCCTGGGCAGCTGCCATGACATTTGCTCTGTGCTCACCTGCGGGAGTCTCCTTGTCTGTTTTTCTCCTGGTGTTTCCAACACGCCGTGAAGGAACTGATGCAAGGTCACACGGGAGCTTGTTCGCGTAGCACGTCAGTGACATCTGCGAAGGCACCGGGATGACTGGCGTGTGCCCTGCCAGGGGCGCGGACAGAGAGCCGGCTCTGAAAGGAGGTCCTGCTGGTGTTTCGCAGGTGCCGTGGCGTCATCATCCAGAGGCGATGGCGCCTGTGACAGCCTGCTCTTCCGGCAGGACGTCCGCGCTCACGAAACCCAGAAGGAAAAGTCACCTCTAACTTGATACAGGGTTCGTGCCGCAGGTCAACGTGGCCATGTTAAAGCACGAGGAAGTAAAAGAGTGAATGCATTTTGCTTGAATCGTCAAATTTGGTAGAAAACATTAGCTTCTGACGTGACTGGGTTCGTGTTTGAGATGGAGATTAGCCACGTGTGGGAGGTCGTGTCATGACCCAGCCTGGGTGGCAGCTGCTCTCTTGGGGACACTGGTGGGCCACGGGCTCGGAGCGGTGAGGGCGGGTGTCGGGGACGGTGCAGACAGGCAGTCACCTGTTCTACAGGTGCTACTGAGGATGACGCTGGCGTCTGAGCGGGAGCCCACGGGCCGTGGTTTGCCGTGAGGGGCCACAGACCACGCCCACCTGCTGGATCCTTGTCGAGGCCGGAGGATCGAGCCCCGCGCAGGACTCGGCAGGAAGGTCCTTCTGTGGCTGCCCCGCTCCTCCGGCCGGCGGGATCCCTGGCCTTTTCTGTGATCCAGGAAAATTACTGGAAAAGATGTTTATGGTTTTAAAGACTGAAGTCTTGTGCTGCCCTTGCTGAGGCCGGCTGAGGACGGAGCCCCAGGCCCCTGCCTGTCTAAGATCTGTCTGGTTGGTAACGACCTCTGAGAGGCCGATGCGGCTCTGGGCGCTGACAGGACCTACGTCATCCCGCTCGTTAGCTGTCCCTGGACTCGCTCCCACCACTTTGTGTAAACCGAGCCCATTTTTCTGAGAGCCGAATCACCCCCAGGAGCAATGCGGACGCTTCATCCCTGTTTCTGGAGAGGCCTTTGGTGAAGCCAAGGTTGGAACCAGCTTTATCTGGTTGTGTCTTCCAGGTGCTCAGCACCCGGAGGGATGTTTTCTCCCCTGCGCGCAAGACCTGGCCCTTCCAGCCGGTCGGGTATGACGCTTCTGACGGAGGCTCCCCCGTCTGCCCGGGGCGTCTGGGGCTCCCCGCTGCCGGTCTGCTCAGCCCGGTGTGCACTCTCAGGGGAGCGGGGCCTCAGTGGCAAGGGGGAGTCTCGCCTGTGTGGGCCGCACTTGCACCACAGCTAAGGGACCCCAGAAAGTAGCCTGTTGGGTTTTATGCCCGTAGGCTCCGTGTGTGCTGGGCGAAGGCTCCCAGGCTGGGCGGCCCACACAGAGCCTGCTGTCCTCAGGACATTGCACTCCCAGCTCGCTCTCTCGTCATCCCTGAGAAAGACAAGACAGAGAGTGGTGACCTGGCGCTGCCCAGAGACCAGGCCCGCGACCTGCCACCTCCTCATGGTTAAAGACAGGTGTCGCCCACTTGAGCGACCACCACTCTTCCCCTGGTTACCCTGCAAAGCTGGCCTTGTTGTTGCTGTGCTGGGTGTGTGTGTGTGTGTGTGTATGGGAGCACACATGTGCACACCTGTGTGTGAGCTTGGATGCAAATGTGTTCATGTACATGTGAGTATGAGTTTGTGTATCTGTGTGTGCATGTGTGTGCGTATGTGTGCATGTCTCTGTGTATGTGCACATGCATGTGTGCACATACTTCTATGCATATTTGTGTGTACACATGCACATCTATGAGTGCATGGTTTGTATGTGTTATACATGTGCATGATACCTCTAGAACTCTAAAAATTTTTAGCAAACCGGTGGAGTTAGTTATGTGATGCCATTTTCTACAGCACTGGGACCTTTTGGGGTGTCTGCAGGTCCCTAGGAGCTGGGCGTGCACCCCTGTGATTGAGTTAAGGGGGCTGGGCCACGCTACCCTCCCTGACAGCCGCACACACCTGCAGCCAGGTGTGCTCAGTCCAGGAAATGGAGTCGCTCTGCCTGGACGTGCTCCCAGAGTCCCCGCCCCCAGCTCCGTGTTCCAGTGTCATTTTACCATGTTCTCAGTCAATGAGGAGAATCCCTGGGTCGAACTTGAATCATCTCTCTCAATAAAAGGGCTCGTGGATATTACAGAAAGGGCTTTCGTTTTGATGACTGAAGGCAGAAATTGTCAATTAAGAAGATCCATGTGTTATAATGCACAAGTAAAGCCCGTGTTTATTGAAATAGTTCCTCTGCCAGGAAGATGATAAGAATGTGAGTGGGGTTTTGTTGTTGCAAACTTTCGATTACCTTCCCTCTCCACCCTGCCCAGGATTCACTCCCTGCTGAGACCCCAGAGAGGCCTTCCTGAAATGCAAGCCACATCTGTCTCCTCTCCCGTCCCTCTCTGGGCAGTGCCAGGCCCGTCCCGAGCCGTGGGCAGCCCTGCGGCTCTGCCTCCGTCCCTCCTGCCTCCTCCAGCCCCTTCACGCCAACCCTTGCCGTTCCTGCCTCCCCCATGGTCCGTGAATCTCAGCCTTTGCACTGCAGACAGCCAGTCCTAGACCTCCCTCCCAGGCCTCCCGAGAGCACGAGGAGTGTCCGTGCTCTGCCGCAGCCGTCTTCTGGAAGCCTCTGCTGCGGCTCACCCCATAGAGCCCCCAGGGCAGGGCCTGTCTCTGGCCTTTAGTCTCCTCACTTGCCTTACCCTACACTGCGGGCTTCCTGATGTCCGGGGCCCCGATTTATTTTCTCTGAACCCTCAGTACCCAGCACAGGGCCCGGGGCATAATCAGTATTTAGTCAATGTCTTTAAATGTATTCGTTCATCTTTTAAATGACTTAAACGCTCTCCTGCTCTGTCCGCTGAGAGTCGAGAAGCAGCCTCATCCCAGCAGCAGCGGACACACCTGTGCCCAGATGCTGGTGTCTGACATCCTTCTTCAGTCCCAGGGACCAGGGCTCCCTGGAGAGCTGGCTGGTTCAAGGGCAGAGGCAGGAAGCATACAAGGTGAGCCCGGAGCATCTTGTAGTGCCAGGAAATGAAGAAGTCCCCAAAGGTGAGGTGGCGAGTACATGCCAAAGGCACACAGGGGCCAACAGCAAGAGCTCAGAGGCCACACCTGGAGCAGTGCCAGCAGGGAAATAGCTAAAGCAGTGGATTTGAACCCAGAGCATGAACCGAGTGTCCCTGAGTCCATATCGACATAAGTAAACGACTGCGTGAACAAGTAAACGTGGGAGGATGGACACGCAGCCCATCAAAAGATTCCAAATCGCTCACATAGCCACCCTCCCCGAAGTGGGTGTAACCCCCGAGTGTGGCTGTGCTTGGTGGCTCCTGCCAGAGAGGGTCGTGCGGAAGGGGCAGAGCCACTCAGTAGTGGAGACACCAGGGGACACAAACCTCAGCCTGGGACCACGCCAGCCCGGGCAGCCAGGGTCACCCAGGCAGCACGCGGTCTTGACGCAGGGTGATGAAATGGCGCGTGGCCTCCGCTCTCTCCCCCAAACCCAGCAGCCCGGTTTAGTCCTGAGAACAACCTCAGGCAGGTCCCAGTGGCCCGATGGGCACCCCCCAAACAGCAGGGTCTTCAAGACCAGGGACGTCTGAGGAGCGTCACAGGACAGGACAACCGAACGTAACCTGGGACCCTGGGACAGACATAGCAAGTTAGGTGAAAGCTAAGGAAAGCTGAATGAAGTGTGGACTTCTGCTGATGGTAACATATCGATACTGGTGGTGACGAATGTAGCATACTGTTATAAGATGTTAGCAATATGGGAAACTGGGTATGGGGTATGTGGCAACTCTCTGTAACAGTCTTGCGGTTTTCTTACAAGTCAAAAACTGTTGCAACACAAAATAGCTTATTTCAAAAGATGACTCACGAAAAAAGACTAAATGTTGATTAAAAATCAGCTAACAACACGCTAAAGTCGGCCTGTTTGCAAGACTCTGCCCTTGGATATAGCTTGTGGGGTTCTGAACATTTTCAAAAGCATCATCTCTCCTTTCGAGACGGGATTTTGCAGAACGACATAACGCGCAGGTGTAATGGCGTCAGGACAAGGGCGCCGCCCGGCAAGAAAGAGCCCTGGGTTGTGGGTCTGGAAATCGAATCTTCTAATGCTCTACACGTGTTGATTTTCTCAGAGGGGCTGACACGCCTCACCCTTGCACAGCCTTGCCCCACGGAGCCGTTGCACCTTAATGCCGCTCTTCCGCCGTTGATCATTGCGGCACGACGCCGGCTCAGCATCAGACGTTAACAGCGACTCTATTCGATGTCTTTCGTTAGGTGTCGGCGTTTTCCACCTGGGAGAAAGAATTGCACAAAATTGTGTTTGACCCACGCTATCTCCTGCTGAACTCTGAGGAACGGAAACAGGTAAGGTGGCGGGAAGGCGAGGTGACAACCGCGGAGGGGTGGCCTGAAACGACTGCTGCTTTGGGTCCTGGGAGCCTCTTCCTGCCGAGAAACGGATGCTCTCTCACTCTGTCAGTGGGAGGGGGGTCGCAGATCGAGGCTCCAGCTTGTGACCTTGTGGGCAGCAGGAGGGGGAGGGACAGAGGAGGGTCGTCCTGGTGATTGTTCTTGTCTGACCGTTTGGTCCTGACTGCGCAAGACAAGTACTCTCATCCCAAGATGAAAAGGCAAATTTGGGGAACATTAGCCACCTCCCAAATGACTAATGCGTTAAAAATACTAAATACTTAAAGTCTCATATAAAAACAATGAAGTGGGAGGTTTACATAAGACCTTAAGGCTCTATATACATAAAGACTTATACGATGTGAGAGTCGGGACAGTCAACGGGGAGCCACTCCTGCTGGGACAAGGCTGCAGTCCCCGCGCCTTGGGGGCCGAGGCGGAGGGTCCCTGGGGCCAGAACTGCTAGGTAGGAGGGAGCTGTGGTCTGCCACTGCGCTCCAGCCTGGGAGACAGAACCAGGCTCAAAACCAAACAAACAGACAAAACGAAAAGGAAAACCCCGGCAGATTGAGCACGGGGAAGCCACAACCTCGCACAAAACCACTTCTGCGAGGATGTCTGCCCATCAGCTGCCTGCCCTGCCTCGGCTGCTGCCACCGTGTTGCTGAACTTTGTGGCTCAGGACATTTATTTCAAAACAATCACGTAATCCTCCTCCTCCTCCTCATTTCCTTTAGAAACCTTTGTCCTCCCTCACCCCCCACCCCGCCGGGAGTGCTGGCGCAGTTCGCTGTGACGTGCGCGTTCCCTCCTGAGTAGGCGCCGTGCTCTTCTGAAGAGCCGCTCTCTGCTCATTATTCAGGGGACAGTGGTGGTGACACCGGCCAGTTATTCAGGGGACAGTGGCAGTGACACCGGCCAGGCCCACAGAACAACAGTGTGGTGGCACAAGGGAAGGAAGGGTGCTCCGGAAACCAAGTCCCAGGAAATGGGGGAGCGGCTTAGAGGGGTGCTTGGGGCTGTGTGAAGGGGAGACATGACGGTGGGGGGGTAACACCCTGATCCTTTACACACTGGGTCCTGAGCTGACGCTGTTTTTGAGATCCAGACCGAGGACAGGCTGTCTGTCCCCTGGCTGTCCACAGGGGCTGGCGTGGCTGGGGGCCGGTGGCAGGTGGCCTTCGCTGACACAGCCTGGGTCTGCACGGTCCCTGGGGCAGGTGTGGGAAGGGCCCGAGATAACCGTGGGACGGTCTAGATCTCTCTGCTTCTGGGTCCTGTCCCCGTCCCCTCCCTGCCTGAGGACGTGTCTTTCCCGCCCTCTGAGTTCGGACGTGACACACATGGAAAGTGGGACCAAGAACAACCACTGGGGACGGAAGAGCCATGGGAACTGCTTCAGAGAAGAGAGTTCCATCGCCACGGCGTGGCGTGCGTGGTCCCCATCAGTCCTCAGACGGCAGAGTCCAGCCAACCCTCAGATCAGGCGTGTGGAGATTCCGATTTCATTTTCAATTCTGTCCCTGGCTCATCAGGTTCCTTTAAGTAAACGCCCGCGATGAGGTTGAGGAAGCTCTAGGCAATCGGTCTCCCGTCATGAGGACCCGTGGAGCAGCCGAGCCACGCCCACCACCCCAGCGGCCCTGGGAACTGTCCCCGGGCAGGATCCCTGGGGGGCCGGGAGCGTGGTGGCTTCCTGGGATCGACCAAAACCCAACACAGAGCCTGGGAAGAACTTGGAATTAATTATCTTTTGTTGTCTTTGAGCTGAGCTTCATTTTCCAGAAAGAAACTGTTTAAAACATGTGAAACATGGTATCAGTGACTCAAAATAACACTACAGTGGAGTGAGCCGCGTTGGAGCATTAAATATATACATTTTCCCATGGCTAAGGAAATCTGCAGACGTTGATAGTTGGTAATATTTCACCATTTTGTTGCAATACTGAAAATCTAGAATTCAACTATGAAAAAGCGTAGTAAGAAGCCTGTTTGTTTATGTGACAGGATCACCCTAGGCCATGGGTCACCGCCGCCACCTGGCTGGCGTCTAAATGCCATTGACAGTTCTGTGGATGGTGCTTTTATTGACTCGTTTATTGCCATCTGTTGTTTTCTCTCAACGTCATGGACAGTTTTGGGGACATTCGTCCCTTGAAAGGAAGCTGGTTAAGTAAGACCAACCCCAGCCCCGAAAGAAAAGCCCAACTTTGTTGGGTCCTTTCCAACTCTTGCAGTTTAACACTTAAGCCACACCACTTCGGGCAGCATGGAGCTCAGGGGCACCGCCTGCCTGCTGGATCGAACTGGTTCAGGGCACCGGCCTCTGCCCTTCTGAGGTCTGGGGGACACAGTGTCCTGCACAGGACGCACCCAGGGGACGTCTGCTGGCCCAGGTCAGAGAGGCCGACGCCAGCCCTGTGGGGCTGGGCTATCCTGCCCTGGTCTGGCATATCCTCTGCCGATACCGTGTTTCCCCGAAAATAAGACCTCCCCATAAAATAAGCCCCAGCAGGATTTCTAAGCATTTGCGCAATAGAAGCCCTACCCCGAAAATAAGACCTAGTGATGGGCGTGGCTACACAGAGTATCTGCACAACCCATGCATTCCGTCGCGGAGCGGTAAAGAAGACGAGCAGCCCTTCTCATCTGCCCCATCGTGACAGCTACTATCCCAGAGGTGACCGGAAAGGTGTGGGCAGCCCCACCAACAAGGTCGGCTCCCCCTGTCAGGTCCCGGCCATCCTGTGCGTGCTGCAAGCTGGGGCTTTGAGGGGACAATAACACATCCCCTGAAAATAAGCCCTAGGGTGTCTTCTTGAGGAAAAATAAATAGAAGACCCTGCCTTATTTTCGGGGAAACACGGTAGATGGGACTGCAACGTCGGCTCACAGCAGGGACCCACTATTTGGGGAACGTCTGAAGCATCCCCGGGAAATCACCCCGAGGACACCGGGGCCTGTCCTCACACACCGCAGCGCTGCCCGGACGCCCAGTGGGGACGGGAGGGGGCCAGGAAGCCGGTGCCCCGTGGCACGGGGCGCACTCAGAGGAAACGCCGCCGCCTGGTCAGGGGGAGATGCTGCGGCCTGCGTGAGCAGGGCGCTAGTGCTGAGCCAAGGATGGGAATGGGGTCTGGGCCCCCTCACACAGCACAGTCCCAATTAGGGAGAAATTGGGCTGGCGTCAAACAGAATCTGCGGGACCCACCGTCACACAGGGTCTGGGGGAGCGTGGAGGCCCCAGGTGTGACAACCACAACCTGGGGCTGCAAAGGAGAAGGGAGGGACCCTAAACAGAGAATCGGGGTCGAGGAGCGCAAAGCAGACCTGTTTCCATGGTAACAAATAGCGTTTTGTTTTATCACACAAGAGCACACAGGGAGATAATGGCGACAGTATCTCTCTTAAAAAGTCATGCCCCGCTTTGGGTGAATCTGGTATGATATGTTAAGGAGGAAAGAAAATCCCTGCGACATTAAATCATAGTGGCATGAAGTGATGTAACAGAGCAAGGGGAGAGGGAGGAGAGAGACATTTGATTAGATGGATCAATGGTTCTGGGCAGAGAAACAGATATTTTTTGCGAGCCCCGACTTCACCGCCAGCCAAGCTTTCTATCCGGATTTAAAGTTAGTCGAGCAAAGTTCTGGCTAATGATGGAGTACCGTGCTTTTATTTGGATAGTAACCCTGCAGTCACCTTGTATACGAGTTTAAATGGTACCACAACTGGGGACTTGCGTTACTATTTGCCTTGAAGGTAAAACAAGCCGATCGTGTTCGTACTTAAATACACACGCACGTGTTCTAAATTTAAGTCACATTCGTGAATATTTCATGGTGTTGCTGTCTTGAGGAGCTGAGTCGCGTTTTGTGTTTATGGTGCTGTGGAGGTTAGCCCTCCCGAGATGGGATCTGAGCCGATACGCCCAGGTTGGGGAGCCCCTCTCGAGACGGCGAGGGTCGGAGACTGCACCCTGCAGGCCGTGACCGTCCCTTCTCCGTGCGCCCGGCTGCGCGCTCGAGTCGGGCGTTCTGACCCGGCCCCCGGGTCAGGTGCGGAGATCTGCAGGGCTGTCATGTGGATGGGTGCAGAGTTGCTATTTATGGGCCTTATAGGATCGTATGTGGGGTTTTTATTGATATTTTTATTTATGTTTGCATAAACATTCAAATCATCTCCAGTTTGCTTTCTGTGATGTTCTTGACTTTTGGGTAGCCTTAGGCACGCAGCAACTTGGCCCCCGTTGCCTTGATGGTCTCTAAGGAACAGTTTCCCCATGTCGGGACAGAGCGAGTGTTCCTGCTCTGATTGGGCGAGTCTCAGGCTGGGCGAGGGGCGATCTCGCCTGGCTGTGTTGGCCGCCAGCGTCCGAGATAAAACGCCCTGGAGTCTCACACGGGGACCCCTGCCAGACGGTACCCTGCCCCTTACGCCAAGGAACGGGGTTTCCTGTTTGGATCAGCATTTGAAACACACTTCCGGTCACCGCCAGCTGCCCGAGGGCCAGGTCCACACCCACGACCCGTGCGGCCAGGAAGCAGCAGGTCCTTAGAGGAGGCTGCCTCGTCCGCTCTCAAGCCGGATCCCGCACTCGGAAGTGGGTCTTCTTGGAAACCACAGTGTGGGGAATCAGAGGTGCCAGCTTTACATTCTTTTTACAAATTAAAGTCGTTTTGAGAGACTCGAACGCCAATGACGTCGCCATAAGAAGTGACTGGGACAACCGATGTGCGCTGGCATGCCACCGGTGCTGCCGGCAGTGCGGAGGTTGACGAGATCACGCGTTGCCGAGCGCCGCTCGGAACGCCCGAATTGAGATGCATCTGGCGTGGGGAGCTGCGTTCCGAGCTGCCGGCGGCTTCCAGACACCCACGGAGACGGCTGCGAATCCTTCCGGGGAGCTCTCAGGCAGGCTGCTCTGAGGTTCGACCCAGAAATGGTGTCCGCGTGTGTAGACTCCAGGGCTCGTGGGAATCTGGGTTTGATTCTGTCGACGGCTTGTTTTCAGCGAGAGCCGCAGGCGAAGGGCTGTTGCCTGCAGCTCCAGCAGCTAGGAGAGGAATGGTGTCTTTCTGGGCTGTGCTCGCAAGGCAAGGTTTAATTTCTGATATGCAATGTCTTAATACTTCCCTTTTGTGTGTGTGTTTTAAGATATTTGAACAGTTTGTCAAGACAAGGATAAAAGAAGAATACAAGGAAAAGAAAAGTAAATTGCTGCTAGCCAAAGAAGAATTCAAGAAGCTGCTAGAGGAATCTAAAGTGTCACCCAGGTATGGAGAGAGAGATGCGTCAGGTGATTTCTGGGGCTGGAAGCGTATCCGCGGTGATGGGCTGTGTTGGCGCAGGTGAGTGTGGACTCTGCAGGCCCGGCCGGGAGGGGATCGGAGGCTCCTGGGCTTCCCTCGTCCCCGGCCTGAGTGTGAGCTGTCCGTGCGTCAAATGTACCAAAATCGTTTCATTCCCGCATTTCCCAGTCAGAGCCCAGACTCCATGGCCCAAATGCCCGGTCCGTAGGTCTGATTTCTGATCTAGTGAGCAGGGAGTGAACAAGCAAAGTGAAGGATAGCAGCAGAATAAGCCCCACCAGCTCCCCTGCCGGGCGCAGGTCTTGCATCCGCCCAAGAGTGATATGCAGCGTTGACACCCTGGGGTGCAGGGACTGAGGGGACTCGGTTAATGAAACTTACCTAAGATAATAAATAAGGCGGCATTTCCATTAAATGAAAACACATAAGCTTAACTCTTCTTTCAAATTAGCTTTAATTGAATAATTTTTTTTTTTTTTTTGAGACAGAGTCTCACTGTGTTGCCCAGGCTAGAGTGCCATGGTGTCAGCCTAGCTCACAGCAACCTCCAACTCCTGGGCTCAGGCGATTCTCCTACCTCAGCCTCCCAAGTAGCTGGGACCACAAGCATGTGCCACCATGCCTGGATAATTTTTTCTATATATTTTTAGTTGGCCAATGAATTTCTTTCTATTTTTAGTAGAGACGGGGTCTCGCTCTTGCTCAGGCTGGTTTTGAACTCCTGACCTTGAGTGATCCACCCGCCTCGGCCTCCCAGAGTGCTAGGATTGCAGGCGTGGGCCACCGTGCCCAGCCTAATTGAATAATTTTTAAAAAATAATGAACTACTTTTAGAACCACAAAACAATAGCTTTTATGAATATAAAAGTAGTTGACTTCAATGTGTTTTTATTTTAGATTGGAACATGCCGCTTTATTTTTTAAATGGGATTAATAGAGTCTTTCTGTGAAGATGTGGCCTCCATGGTATGGTCTGTGTTTCGCTTGGTCAGTAGTCGGGTGATGTGAGTTGGTGTCGGTTACACAATTCTCAAAATTCTCCAGCTATTCTAAGGACAGATACTTGCAGAATGGGAAAAAAAATAGCATGAGTCATCGACATCACACAATGCTAATCTCGACAGGCAGGTGCTTGTGGTTCAAGCGCCCACGAGCACGCGGGGTTCCAGCCGTGGCTCTGCTGTGCCTGCCCACGAGGCGGCCATGCACAGAGGCAGAGACGCGGGGGGGGGTTCAGGAAACTGGAGCCCTCGACCCGTCCTAGTTCACAGTCTGGCCCTGTCCCTCCTTAGCCTGGTCGTGGGGAAGGGACTGGCCCTCCGAGTGTGTCCGTGGTCTTCAACTGGAGAGGGGCTGACCTCACAGACCCCAAGAAGCACCCGGAGGACGACGTGAGGGGCCCAGGGAGGGACCCGCAGTGCCCAGCAGGCAGGGCGTGCATTTATCGTTAAGGACGTTTAGCCGACGCCCTGTCTCTCCACCGGTATAACGTCAGCCAGGAGCTCGGGTGTCCCCTCCCATGAATTGTTACGAAGACCAAGGGGGAAATAGTCAGAATTTATTGAGCAGTTGGAAAAAGATTTCACACACACACACGTGGAAAAGGAGTTTGACTCACTGTTAAAATTAGGTTTAACTGGCTGATATTTTTAAGATAAATGTTATTGTGTATAGTAAGGCATATAACATGACGTTACGGGACATGCATAGATAGTAAAGCGGTAACTATAGCGTAGCAAATTAGCATTTTAAAAAAATTTACGCTCAGCATAGATTACTTTTATAATTATAAAACTATTTTTTATTCTCAAAGTAGCTAAGTCTGCAACATTTTCAGGAGCTTTTTTCAGATCTTTCTGCCGTTTTATAGGCATCCCAGTAACACGTGTGCGACTCAAGTCCCTGCACCCTGCACGGCAGGTGCGTTCACACACAGAGCACCTGAGCCCCCCGGAGACGGCCCCCTGCAGCCATCCACGCCCATCCTGGTCATCTCAACCTCTGTCTTGACAAGTGCCCGGAGCAGTGGCGGCAGCGACAGCCCAGAGCTGGGCAGCGCCAGCCCTGCCGGACTTGGCTGTGGGGGAGGGGCCGCCCGGCTGCAGGAGCCGGCGGTGGGAGTGACACTCAGAGCTCCTTCGTGGAGGCCACGGCGGCCGCCTTCGTCAGCGGCAGGCTGGCCCATGTCCCCGTTTCCCAGATGCAGAACAGAGACGCAATACCGGCGACTCGGACGACTTCCCGCCAGGGCCAGCAGACAGGACAGCTGCCCCTTGGCGTGGCGAAGGGGCCACAGAGGGTTGATTCTCCCTTTCTTGCAGGGACGCTTCTTTTCAGAGATGCCCAGGATAGGGCCTGTGTAGACGCTGCCCCTGCCCATCCCTCCTAACTAGCCAGGGGCGGGGGGCGGGAGGAGCGAGCCTACGGGTTTACTTCCACATCACGGGGAAGTCAGTCATGGGTGCACCAGCCTCGCCCGGCACAACTGTCAAGTCGATAAAGGAGAAAGGAGATCAAGGAAGGAAGGAAGGAGGAAGGGGAGAGGCAGGAAGGAAGGGAGGAAGAAGAAAACCAGGAGGAAGCGCTTTTCTTTCCGAGAAACGTGTAAACAAGTGCCCCAGAGGCTGCGACCAGGAAAATAGCAGCTGGAGCAGGAAGGCATGAGACTAATTGTTTGGTGTCAGCAGTGGGGACGAGCCTGCTAATTATTTGTCTCGTCTTCTAACAGCCGTGCCAGTATGAGCTTGTTGTTCAGGTATTTAAAAAGCTATTACGTTATAATGCAATAATTAAGTGCCTGCGAGGAAATATACAATTCTCGGTAAGGAGAAATGGGGGCTAGAAAAACCCACTGGACAAAGAACGGAGGCGTTTTCCCGGCGCCCGGGGACGCATCTCCAGGTGAGCCCCTGCTCCCTGGCGAGGACCCCAGGCTGGGAGGGAGGAGGAAGCTTGTCTGTACCTGCACAGGTGGGTGTGTCCACACGGGCCAGCTCCTCCCGGCCTCGGCCGCTCTGCACCTGCCACTAACTACTCCTGCCTTCAAGTTCAAGTGCGGCCAGTAGGAAGCTGTGAGCTCTAGCTCTCGCAAAGCTCCCTTGGTCGCTGCAAAGGCGTGTCCACTGCCTTGGGTATTGGAGCCACCCCAGCCCTCAGGGATGGCCTTGCTGGTCCCTGCTGGTTCCGTTGAGTTTTCCTACAGGCCCTCCCGTGGTCTGGACATTAGAGATTGCCCCATTCGTAGTTGGTGCTCACTGCACCCCGGGCGCTGGGCTGGACACGCAGGATGTTCACGGAAGCCGGAGCACATGGCGGTGCCTGCACTGGGTGAGGGGGCGTCCAGAGGGCTCGGTTAGGGTTTGGTGAGATCACAGCTGTGACGGGGCCATGAGGGAACCAGTAGGTGCGATGAGCCTCTGCAAGGGCGAGTTTCCCAAAGCAGGAGACCTGGCGGGTAGGCACCGACCGGGTGAGGAGTAGGGAGGGTGTGCCGGGCGGAGCATGCGGCCCAGAAGGCAGCACGGTGGGGGCCAGGGGTGGACTCAAGGAGACTCCTGTCCCGGCTGCCCCAGGGGCCGGGGGAGCGGCATGGGATGGGGCTGAGGTGGCCGGAAAGTGCAGCCCTGAGAGGGGAGCAGGTGCCCCAGCCTGAGCCGCCCAGGGTGGAAGGGACTCTCCGCTGTCTCAGCCCCAGCTGCCTTGGAATGTGCAGGGAAACCACAGTCGCTCTCCGCGAAGCTGTCTTAGGAAACTCTTATCTTTTTCAGGACCACATTTAAGGAGTTTGCTGAGAAATATGGCCGGGATCAGAGGTTTCGACTTGTCCAGAAAAGGAAGGACCAGGAGCATTTTTTCAACCAATTCATACTTATTCTTAAGAAACGGGACAAGGAAAACAGACTGAGGCTGCGGAAAATGAGATGAGTCTGTGAAAATGCAATAAGACCCCGGGGGTGGGCACGGGGGGTGCCGGGACGAGGGGTCACATGGCGCGGGCAGAGGCAGGCAGGGCGGGCGCAGGGCGGGCGGGCTCTGCACTGCCCGGTGAGGGGGGGGGGGCGCCGCGGGTTTCGATTCTCAGAGGATTATTGTTTCATATTGAAGCTCTTTTTTGTACAACGTCCAGAGTTTGATGCATTTCTAATTGCTATGATATGTCGATCCCTTAATTGTTTTAATTATGCAAATTACTTGTAATATACACAAATTATAAATCCACTGCAGGTTTGTAACTAAGCAGAAACAGGAACCATCTAGAACAATCTCAAGGCGTTTCATCACGTAAGACAATTACCTACAACCTTTCTTCTGAAAACCTTTGTGAATTACTTCACTCCTCCGGGAACTCCTAACTCGGTCCCTAGGTCTGGTCTCGTTTTCTGCGTAGTAGCAATAGGGTTTTCATCATCACCATAGTGACAGCCGTGAGCATCCCACGCGTGGCCCCCCATCTCCTGCAGGTTGCTGGGGTGGTGGTTCCTTCCTCCACAAGGGCATCCAGGCCTGGGGAGCGGAGCCGTATGGGCCCCCACAGGTCCTACTTACAAAAGAATTATTTTGTACAAAAATCATCATATTAATATTTGAGTTATTTTTATCGTATGCCCAGAGTTTGCATGAGATTTTTCTCATCATCTTTGTATAAAAAAATTTTAAATTTTTTTTAATCAATAAATATTTTAAACCAGTGTGTTTGCGTGCCTAAGACTTTCATCAGAGTCGTAAGCAGCGAAATTTCATTTCCATGAAAGACACCCAGCTTTGAAAGATTTAGGGGGAAAAATCTGATTGCACGTAAGGGCTGTGTAAATAGCGCTCAAACAGAGTCTGACTTTTCAACACACTCACTAGTACTGGGTAGAACAACCTTTGGTAAAACCTTAGCTGACTGTGTTCCTTAATTTGTCAGATATCCATTTATTTCAGATTTATGGGGTCTGTTTGGGTGCGATGCCTTTGTCCCTAGCACACAGCGATGCAGCCTCTTCGCCCACCTTCTGCTTGTTTGTTCTTATTTATTTACTTATTTTGAGACAGAGTCTCTCTCTGTGGCCCTGGGTAATGTCAGCCTAGCTCACAGCAACCTCCCACCCGTGGGCTCCAGCGATCCTCCTGCTTCAGCCTCCCCTGTAGATGGTAATAGAGGCGAGCTCCACCACGCCCAGCTAATTTTCCTATTTTTAGTAGAGACGGGGTCTGGCTCTTGCTCAGGCTGATCTCGAACTCCTGGCCTCAAGCCATCCTCCTACCTTGCCTCGGCCTCCCGGAGTGCTGGGATTACAGGCGTGAGCCACCGCGCCCGGCCCACAGTTGACATTTTCATCCATTTTAGATATTATCTCGTCCAGACGGAGCACCCGGCCCTGCCTCTGGGAGTCACGTGGACACACGCAGAGCAGCCGAGACGTGACACAGAGCCACCACGAGTGGCTCCCATGACCCCTTACGTGGACGTCCGCCGAGACTTAGGCAACATCTCTAAGTGACTCATCCATTCGTTTATTCGACAGATCGTGCCGAGCTCCCGAGACGTGCCAGGCGCAGGCGTCCACGCAGCGGGCGGGGAAGGGGGACGGAAGCACATGGATGTGCTAATGGTCTCCTGGGCTGCTGTGACCACTTACCTTGGTGGGGGCTCCTGTTCTCACAGTCCTGGGGTCCAGAAGTCTCCGATCCAGGTGCTGGCAGAGCCGGTGTCCGGCGAGGGCCCCTCCCTTGCAGACGCTGCCTCCTGGCTCTGCCCCATGAGGCAGAGAAGGGCAAGCAGCCCTCAGGGGTCTCTTTGTGGGGGCACCCATCCCATTCACGGGGGCTGCACCCTCCTGACTCGTCCCATCCCACAGGCCCCACCTGCTGACGCTGTCACTTGGGGTGATGAGTGCGGGGGAGGGATCAGAGGCCGGACCCGGGTCAGGGATGGGGGGTGGGGCCGGTCACGGGGAGCCAGCGTCAGAGGTGAAACTGAGGCAGGTGTCGCGCCAGCTGGGCTCTGCACAGCCCGACTTCACCCTTGACCCCACAGCCCCGCGTGGACGGGCGGGAGACGGCGGGCCCGGGCGCGAGCGCCGTCTGCCTGGTCAGCTCCCGGTTTGTGCCGGGCGTGTGCGCCCGTACGGCGCGGCCCTGGCCCATCCTGAGATG
>VBSM01003144.1:519189-539509 GCA_008086735.1 Cheirogaleus medius
GCATCCCAGACTCCCGGCCCTGCCTGCACAGCTCTCCTCACCCTGCCTCCTCCCTTCGCAGGGCCACCCCAGGCGGGTGGCTTGGGGCGGAGCCCACGTGGGGACACTGCCCGTGGGTTGTCCCATGGGCTCACCAGGCTTCAGGCCACCTGCCCTGCCGAGGGCTGCAGGTCAAGATGGGCATCACTACTGGCCTCCATCTGCTCCCTTAGCCCCCCGAGCCCAAAACTCTTCCCGCCCAATCAGACGCCGTCTGCTCCAGAGCTGACCCGGCTCTGTCTGCCGGGAGAAGACGCCTTGCGCCCAGTTCGCTCCCGGGCACAGCGTCTTCCGTCACGGTGCATCTGCTCCTGAGCGTGCAATGCTGGAGCTCCTGATGTGGGGGCTGTAGCTGGACTTGCACCCCCAGCTCGCAGCCGCCATCCACGCACCTGGGGCAGGCAGTGTCGTGCTTGCCTAGAAGGGACTCCTGTTTTGTGGTTTAGGCTTTTTGTTTTTCTCTGCTTTTTATGATCTGTGGCATTTCCTATGAGGCGTTGTTTGTAAGGCAGGAAGTCCAGTGGGCACAGGCTTGGGGCCAACATAGGGTGCTCTGGCCACCTGCTCTGCGTCCACCTATCCTCTCTGCCCACCCCGCAGCCACGGCTGTCTGGGGAGGAGGTGGAGTGGGGTCCAGGTGGCCAGTTGGAGTGAGAAAAGCATCTAAACAGAACTTTTTATCTCAAGAAGGTTTTGGTTTTGTTGGATTATGAAGAAAAATGTCCCCTTGGTATTGTGCACCCTTGAGGGCTGGGGCTGGCATCAGCCCCTGTGTGGAGATGGCGGAGCTCCCAAACAGAGCTGTGGTTCCACAGACCAGCGCTGAGCTGGCAGGGCCGAGCTGCTGACTCGACACTGGTATGTGTGTGACCGTGTGTGTGCATGTGCATGTGTGTGTGTGCACTTGTGCATGTATGTGTGTATGCACTATGTATGGTGTGTGTATGTGTAGTAAATGCACATGCATGCATGTTTGTGTGTGCACTGTATGTGGTGTGTGTATGTGTGGTAAGTGCATGTGTGTGTGCACTTGGGCATGTGCATATGTGTGCACTATATGTGGTAGGTGCACATGTGTGCATATGCATGTTCCTTATGTGCACTGTGTGCTGTGTATATGTGGTGTGTATGTGCGCACTTGAGTATGTGCATGTGTACACTATGTGTGGTAGGTGCACATGTGTGCACATGCATGTTCCTGTGTGTAGTATGCATGCTGTGTATATGTGGTAAGTGCATGTGTGTGTGCACTGTGCATGTGCGTATGTGTACACTATGTGTGGTAGGTGCACACGTGCATGTGAATGTTCCTTGTGTGCGCTATGTATGCTGTGTATGTGTGGTAAGTGCATGTGTGTGTGCACTTGTGCATGTGCATATGTGTACACTATGTGTGGTAGGTGCACATGTGCCTGTTCCTTGTGTGCACTATGTATGCTGTGTATATGTGGTAAGTGCATGTGTGTGTGCACTTGTGCATGTGTGTATGTGTATACTATGTGTGGTAGATACACATGTGTGCACATGCATGTTCCTGTGTGTACTATGCATGCTATGCATATGTGGTAAGTGCATGCATGTGTGCACTTGTGCATGTGCATATGTGTGCACTATGTGAGATAAGAGCATGTGCATGTATGTGTGTGCACTTGTGCATATACGTGCACTATGTATGGCATGTGTGCATGTGTGGTAAGTGCACTTGAGTGCATGTGTGTATGTACATGTGCCTGTGTGTGCACTGTGTGGTGTGTGTGTTTGTCTTTGAAAACCCCATGGCTCCAAAGTGGTCTCCCTCAATCCACGACGCCCCCACCATCCCCCAGCTGTGTGAGTCCTGCTCCGGGAGGCCATTGTAGGGTAAGCACCGCTGACCAAGTGCCTAACAGCACCCGCATGTCTGAATCCCCATGTGCCCCAACCTGGACATGTCAATTCTGCAAACTCTCATCTGCGTGTCCTTCCCGTGTCTGCGTGGTGCCGTCGAGGAGGAAATCTCCACCCCAGGCACACAGACGTCAGGGAAGGGAAAACAACCAGAAGATTGCTCCCGAGAGAGGACAGGTCATTCCTGCGCACTTGCAGAAAGAGTGCCTCGTTGGCCTCATCCCACATCCATCTGAGATGATCTCTCCGTTGTGGTCCCTAATTCTGCCCACCAAGCCCAGACGTGTGGGCGTCCGTATGCTTTTTACAATAAATCACCTTCCGGCAAAGTGTGCTGAAAATGAATCATTTTTACTACCATTTCAGCTTCCTCCACTTCTCCAAAACTCACATTTAATAACAAAGTCAGAGAGCTGCACCCTCATTTTTTGTGGCTCCAGCTAACAGACTTGAAATGCCCTCTCGATTCAAATGTATTTGCAAATGTACTGCCTCTGCCTACTTTATCTTCACACAGTGCTGCCCTGGGAGATATGAGAGAGGAGTCCTGATCTAATCGTGGCTCTAAGTGCAGAAATCTGCACGTCACGTTAAGTGGCTGTGAGGAGCTGCTCTCCCTCCTGTCTGACTGTCCCTGTGCGGGAAGGGCTCCCCCGGGACGGGGCGGCCGGACCTTCCCCGCACAGTGCGCAGACAGCTGCCCCTGACGGTCCTGCTCAGGGCTGGCGAGCGCCTCGCACTGTAGCTGATGTTCACCGCCACTAAATTTTGGCTAAATCACAGGACCAGGACCATAATGGGAAGACATAAAAGAGGCCCACAAAACACTCACAGTTTTTAGGTTTTATTTAGGGAATAAAAGAAATATTTATTACAGTCCTAGGCATAGTAAATATTTCTTGCCATTTGCATCATCACTTTGCAACTCACACCATATTTCAGAAATGGAAATGGCCCATAAAGGCCCGGGCAATTCCGCAGTGAATGCACCGACATAGCTCAGCGCCTTGGAAGCAGAACGAAGTCTGGGCCACCCTTGCCTGGCAGCCATGGCGCCTGCGGCCTGGCGGTAAATCGCTCCCGGTGCGGGCTCCTTCCCCTCCCCCCCCTTGCTGCCAGCCTGAAATGCGGCCGCCATGCTGGTTCAACAGAAAGTCAGGGCAGCAAGCCCTGGGGGGCAGGCAGAGTCTCCTGTCCAGGTGGGACCCTTGGCGGCCCGTGTTCCCCACCGTGCCCCCTCCTGCCCTGAGGGCAGAGCCACTGAGTCACCAGCGCCACAGATGCGGAGACCCAGGCGGTACCAGGGCTCGCTGTGCGGGGGACAGGCGTGGGGCACGCTCAGGCCCCGCCCGTGAAGAGCTGGGGAGCCAGAATGGAGGTAGAGGACGGAACAGCCCCGCTCAGTGCGCCAAGTTCTGTGTCGGGACGACGATATCCACAGCCACAGCCCCGGTGCCTGCAGGCAGTTCCCTGGGCGACTCAGGGGGCAACTCACACTATCCTCATGTGCGTTGGGAGCAGTCAGGATGGCTGCCCCCATTTTACATATGGGCAAACTGAGGCACGGAGAAGCAGTGAGCGCTCGGGCTGGGGCCGGAAGGCAGACAGGTGGCCGGGAGGCCCCACTTGTCCGGCCACTGCTCCGCACGGCCACGCAGCAGAGGGATGGGAGGCGAAATCCCCGGAGAGATCTTTGGAGCTGTGTCCATCCCCCACAGCCGCTTCCCCGGCGTTCATAATGACGTCAGGGCGCTGCCAGGAGAAGCCACTTGCCCAGGACCACCCGTCTGGTGCCCCTGGGCACTGGTTCCCTCCAGGGCCCACGGATACAGAGGTGTCAGAGGTGTTTGAAAACGTGGGCGGCGAGCGAGGGAACTTGGTGAGCCCTTTGGGTTCAGTGACGCTCAGATCTTGCTCCTGCCAAGTGGCAGTTCCCGTGTCATGGGGGCTATGGGCCGAGGGGCCACGCGTGTAAGTGGCCGGCACACACGGGCTCGGGTCAGTGCTGGGCAAACTGGGAAGAGAGCTTGTTCCCCAAGGTGTCATCGTCACCTGGGGAGGGATCTTGGCTCTGGGCCGCGTCGGGCAGGCGCGGCCCTGCCGCCATTAGCGTGGCAGGTGCGGGGCGGAGGTGTGGGCGCAGCCAGCGCGGGCCCCGGTGAGACCATCTCTCCACCGTGATTGCTGTGCCTAATCGCCCCGCAGAGGTATTATTATAATCCCATTTTCCGATTTTCCAGGCTGCGATAGGATAGAGAATATATAACCTGATTATGCACCATATAATGTATTAAGCCAGGAAGATCTTATAATTAAAACATTTAGAAAGAACTATCTGGGGAGGTAGTTAAAATCCATTTAAATCCTTATCAAATAATGAAAATAACTTCAGGAAAAAAAGTCAGCCTCTGAGCTGTGTGTTCACCTCCACGATCATTTGTGGTTTCCGCAGGAGTCTGAGGCAAATTCGTGTGAGAACGTCGAGGGCTGAGCAGCCTGTTCGAGCACAGGCTGAGCCACAGGCCGGGTACCGCGTGGGCTTCTACAAGGGTCTCTAACCACTTGGGGGCTGATGGCTGCTGGGCAAAGAGGGTGTCCTCAGCCTGGGGGGTCTCCACTTCCTTGCTTGCCCCTGCCCTGCCCTGCACCCCACCAGCAGGCCCCACCTCCCCGCCGCAGGGCGCCGTCCAGCCAGGGCAGCGCCAGCCGGTGTGGCCTGGGCTGACCCTGTCTCCACGTGGCTTCCAGCTCCCCGTCTGTAGGTTGAGGGTTCGATTTCACCGCTTCTCAGCCCCTTCCCTGCAATCCCGGCGGACGTGCTGGGGGTGGGGGCTGCGCCCAGAGCTGAGCTGCAGCTGCCTTGTCCTCGGGTCCCCAGGGAGAAGGCGGTGCTGTCACGACGCACCTGTCTAGGTGCAGTGCCCCAAACAGACAGAGGACCTCGAGGGCAAAGACAGACAGGGGAGGGGTGCCCTCCGACCGGGCGCTGGCGATTCCCGGGAGAGATTCGCGTCTCCAACGCGCTCTGGCCACCTCTAGGGTCCTTAGCGCGGGAACTAATTGCTCTTCGGGAATTAATCAAGCTGTGATCAGTCAGGCGGGTAATAAATCACCCCGGCCAGCAAGCGGGAAGGGCTGTGCCCAGGGGACAGGTGCCTGCAGGCTGTGCCGGGGCCGGGCTCCGGGGCCAGGGACAGGAGGGGAAGACGCTGACACTCGGCCCCGAAGGTCAGTGCGGCGACCTTGACCCGCACGTGCCGTTGACTGAAGAGTCGTTACCCGAGTCTTTAACTGAGCTGTTCCTGTGACTCTTCCACGACTCCCTGGGACATTGGCCTGGGAGGAACGAGGACCTCTGAAGGATTTTCATGACTTAATTCTTCAAACATGGAGAAGCGGAGAGAGAAGGTCGTGACCCCCAGGCCTCACGGCAGGTGCGCCAGACTCTGAGCCCTGTCGCTGCCCCCACCCCCGCCCAGTGCCCGTCTGCAGGCCCCGCCCCGCCCCACCCGCGCTCCAGGGCCGACCACTAACTGACGGGCGTGGGCACAGCGCCATCGCTCCTCACTGGTCTTCACACCCCTGCACGAGTCTCCAGGGAGAAGCCCCGACCCGAATTCCCGCAGCTGCGCTTCTGTGGGCTATGACGGGAGAGCAAGGGGCCACCCACACCCGGACGGGCTGCACCCGAGCTCAGGGAGCTGCAGCCGGACTCCCTGCTCCCCAGGTAAGTCCCGGTGTTAACTAGCTCGCTGTAAATGCGAGCTTGCGTCCCATCAAAAGCTAATCCTGCTGGAGGCCTCTGGGCCCTGGAGGTCCGCTGAGAGCCGACGCTATGGTGGGCGGGCGCGTCCCCTAGCCGTGGGTGGTCAGGCCACCATCATGCTGTTTCCAGGCCAACCCGGCTGTGGGCGCACGCCTGGCTCACGCGTGGGAAGACGAGACTCACCACGTGCAAAGCCTGCGCTTCCGTCCGGGTCCGGGGTCGGCAAAGTCTCTCTCACCTGCCGCCCACTGCAGGGCAAGGCCAACCAACCTGCCTGTGTCTTCCGGACCCTATAACTAACCAGCTGCTCAACATATAAAGTGCAACGAAGGTCCAATAATGCAAATCCACAGCTCCAGAAATGCACAGATGTACAGCTTTGGAAGTTTATTGATGGCCTCAGTAGAGCTGTTGCAGGAAATACTGGCTGGTTGAAAGTAAGTTATTTTTTTTCCCATTTTGCAAGAGAAACGTGTTGAGAACTCTCCGGGTTAGACTGAGGCTGGGCGGCAGGATGAGGACGCAGCCTGGAAACCCCAGACTCAGAGCTGCTGTTGCCGGGGATTTGACTGCAGCACTCTCTGGGCGTCGCCGTGAGCACGGAGCCCTGGGGGCCCCCAGCCCTGCCACCTGCAGCCCGGGGACAGCGGGTGGGGGTGCAGGGGGAGGGAGAGCACTGGGGACGGGTCCAGTCCGGCTTTACTGAGCCGGCGCGGCTGAGACAGAAGGACTCGCGCCCCTGCGCGCCAGGCGTCCCGGCAGAGTGGCAGTGGCGGCGAGGACACGGAGCTGCGGTCCACGGAGGGTCACACGCGTGAGCTGCATGAGCATGGCCCTGGCGCTGCAGCGTGACCCGCGCGTGAGCTCGAGACCCCGCCACATCCGGGGCGTGCCGAGGGGCTCTGCCCTCTGTCCCCTGTGCCGGGCAGCGCTGGGCTCTCAGGCCTCAGGGGCCACCGGGGCTCCTTTTGCTTTACAGGGACATGTTTGTGCCCCTCCGCTGCCCCCGACAGCATCGCTGGGGCCAGGACCGCGGCCAGAGTACCGCGCAGTGGGTGCTAAGGCAGGCGCTTCCCGGGGGGTGTCACGGGCGGGGTCCTCCTGCAGGGTCAGGGCCGCGTCTATCCTGGGCGCCCAGCGGCCCCCCTGGCGGCATGAGGCTGTTCTCCCCGTGGGTCCCCAGCCAGTGTCCTGCTCTGCTGGCCTCAGCTTTCTGGACAGGGCGGTCGGCGTGGCCTGGGGAAGGGGCTGCACCGAGCTGGCCGGGGAGGGTCAGGGAGGAGGCGGCCGGAGCTGGTCCCCAGACGCAGGCCCTGGACCTGGACAGCGCCCCACGGTGAGCAGGGACCTGGGGCAGGACGCTCTGAGGTTTCACCACCCGAGAGCACAGATGCTGGAGGGACCTGCAGTGAGGCTGAGCCCCGTGGGTTACGCAGGCAACAGATGGATGAGAAAACCGCGTAAGCAAGGACTCACTCTCGTGTGTATATGTGTGTATGCATGTGTGCATGTGCTACAGACATGCACACATGTGCACGTTTATATGTGTGCATATATTTGTGTGTGCATGTGTGTATGTATGCATGTATGCATGTGTATGTGTGTGCATATTGTATTATGTGTTTGTGTGTGAGAGTATATGCACATGCATGTATATGTACATGTGTGTGCATATGCTTGTGTGTATTTGTGTGAGTGTATGCATATATATGTATATGTGTGTGTATGTCTGTATGTGTGCATTTGTGAGAGTGTGTGTGTGCATGTGTGCATGTGCACTCCTGCTGGGGAGGAAGGGAAGAGTCTGTGAGGGGAACGACCTGTCACAGTCAGATCCTGGGACTGGCTCACGAGCCGTAGCCGGCAGGTCTGGAGGTGTCCAGATGAGGGGAAATAGACCCAGTGCCCGTGTTTGTTCAACAAGAGACACGCTGCTTCTGCCCACTCTGGGAAATGCAAGTGTTCAATAATTTGGGGCACAGAAATTATGAAATGCACAATTTCTTTTTGAAATATTAATTTTATTTTGCTATAAAAATGTTTAATGAGCACATAAACACAGGACATCACGCCGCTGTTGTATAAAAGGAATCATGAGTGTGTAGATAGTGTGAACAATATTACAAACATATTTTAGAGGAATACGGCTCAGGAGCGGGGATGTTTTTGAAGAAGCTCTAACTGGGACTTGAAGACGAGCCGCAGGTCACAGGCCGGGAGGGCCCAGGCTGGGGTGCGCGGCTCTGCCCACGGATGAGACGGCGTCATCACGTGGGGCCCGTGGACCCCTCTGTGTCCTCCCCTGAGAACCAAGGCACACTCTGTCCAGGTCAGTCTCCACCTCCCACACCTGGTCTTCTGAGGGTTCCTTCTTTCCAAACCAAATTGTCTCTGACCACCTTTCATAGCAGTGATTTAAACAATCAGAGTTTTGTACATGTAAGTGTTCTTTGTTACCCACCTCCTACTTTGAAAAAATTTTAGACCTATAAAAACCTATAAACAAGTTGAAAAATAATAAAATGAACCTCATACAGCTTTCAAATTCATGATTTTTCAGCATTTCGTTGCATTTGCGCACTTTCTGTATATATACGTGTTCACACCTACACACAGAAACACAAATATACACGTTTTCTAAACCACTTGGGAGTGAATTTGACATGGCAACATTTTGCTTTTGACTACGTCAGCCACACCTTCAGGTTATAGAGACCTGCCCACGTGGCCAAAACGCCCTGTCACTGAAGACATTCTAACGTCAGCTCAACGGTAGCGGCTCACAGTCCATATTCAAGTTTCTCCTATTTTTTTAAAAAAATGTCTTTTGTACTTTTCCTCCTCCAGCATGCAGTGAAGTTCTACTTGGTTGTCAGGTCTCTCTGAACATTTTAAAATCAAAATTCCCCTCCCGGTGCACGTCCCCCCGTTTTGTCTGCTTCCGTGACATGGGGTCTCTTGCAGCCGAGCTCTCGCGCTGGGGGTGGGGTGGGGGTGTCTCGTGTCAGGCCCGGAGCGCCCCCGCTGTGCTGTGTTCTCATCGCCGCCCGCCACCGACTGCAGGAGCTCACTGTCCCTGGCCGGCCACCCCTCCTGCTGGGGCTCCAGCACGTTCCTCCACATGTTCCTCCAGCATGCTCCTCCACACGCTCCTCCACACGTTCCTCCAGCACGTTCCTCCAGCACGTTCCTCGGCCGCTGTGGGCAGGTCCAGACAACCAGTGCAGCAACCGCTCAGCAACTCGCCTTGCTGGAGCCCGAGGTTGGCTCCGAGGCTGTGCGGAAATTTAGGCTAGAACTGCAGAAACGGGAAACCGACTTATCTTCATGGATCCCACAAGCCAACTTGCCACCCAGACGCGCACTTCCCGACTGTCATCGGGGAATAGACCTTCCTGAGGAACCGGCTCCCCTCTGCCCAGGGCGGCTCTTCTCGTGGGGAGGATGCCGGGAGCCACATCTGCCCCGGAAGTGTCCTTGCTGGGTGCTGGGTGCTGGGTGTCGGGTCAGGGCAGAGCCCGCAGGGTGGGCTCAGGAGGCCTCTCGGGGCGGGTGTCCATCGGTGACCTCGTGGAGCAGCACACATGCCTCCCACCCCGTGCTGGGGACTCGGGCAGGATCCCGGGCACGAGCGGCATCGGTGAGCAGAAGGGCGTCTACTTCTCACACCTGCACTGGGCGTGTGTCAGGAACACGTCACATGCCAGGAACCGGGGGTTACAGGCTGATCGAGGGTCACAGTCCCCCCTCATGGAGTTAAGGTCAAATCCTGTTTTGTTTTCGATTGTTTGCACACAAGAGCAGAGACTCGCTCTTATTTCTGTGTTTCCCGAAATATATTTGCATTCAAAACTCTCAGCAAAAGGTTCTGTGTTGCATTATGACTGGTCAACCCTTTGGTGAACTAAGGATGTTCACAGACTACAGCATCTCTCTATTTTTTTTAATAAGCAACCTTTTTCTCTGTGTGTCCAAGTCATCGATTTTATCATGTTAGTGTTATTGCTAGAAGACAGCACACAGATAAACAAACGGTGTATTCGCTGTTGACTTCCACAAAGAGCATCTCTTTCTTGATGAGAAACACCACCTGGCGGTGTCGTGGGGGTGATCTCCTCCCGCTCCGTGTCTGCTCCTGTTACCTTTTGCTGTTCGAAACCACATTTTCACAGTCTCACTTACTTTATCCGGGCTAATCCATCAGTGCGCTGTCTGGATCAAGGGAACTGCTGGAAGCTACGATTCTGGTCCTTCAGATGCGCTTCCTCCATGGTCCAAGGAGGAGAAGAATTTCCCAGCATGCACGGTGCTTGTGCCTGGATGGGCCCCGTCCTATAAACTGCGCTTTTCAAACCTGGTTCCATAGAATCTGGGACATGTTGTCACAAGGGAGGTGCCCACTCACTCCCTGTGACTCTGGGGACACACGTCGGGTGGGGGCGGGAGCTCCAGAGGGGTAGAAGAGACATGGGTCCCCATAAGAGCTGCTGCAGATGGTGGGGGGCTCTCGGCCGCCCCCGAGCAGCCAGCACCTGCTTCAGGCCCGGAGTCGGTGGTGCTCGAGCGGGGGCTAGAAGGCCCTTAAGGTCTGATTTGTCCCCAGCCTCCCATTCCCACGTGGCTGCAGGTCCATCATAAGGAGGCAACTGCGGTGAGGAGGGAGTGATGGAGTGACCCTGCGTTGCTTTCTTTGGTGGCTGTCCACACGACAGTGGCTTTGCTGGGATAGTTGGAGAATATGCATTTGGTAATGAACCAGTCAGAACAGCCGAGACAGTTACGGAAAAAGCCTTAAAATGGGGTGACCCCGCACGGCTGGAATCGCTAACACCGTCGAAAGGGCGCAAGGCTGGGTTGGGGTGGGAATGGGGAAGTCGGGACAGAAGCAAAGAGGGACCCGAAACGGACCTCGCTGCCTGAGGGGCGTGATGTCCAGCCAGGGAGCCACAAGTCAGTTAGGCAGCGCCACCCAGTTAGGCAGCGCCACCCATCAAAAAATGTGTCATTTTGGTGACGTTTCATTATCGTGGCCCGGGCTCCTCACAGCACGCTGCCATATAGGGTGAAGCCACCCGGGCGGGGCGCAGAAGCACAGAGCAGAGAAGGAGCAACTTCGAAGGAAGAAAACTGAGCGGGTTATCGCCCGGCACACGGAGGGCGAGAATGTTCTGTTTGATTTTCATCTGTTTATTCCTTTGAATCATGTGAACGATAAACCGAATGGCAGGAAGATTGTTGTCTTCCGGACATAATTAAGTGGATTATTTAAAACATTAATTCAAAAACATATTACGTGATCTACAACCCAGGGGTCAGGATTTATACGAATGTGTCGAATAAAGGCATTAACTGGCACAAGCAGATGTTCATTTCCAAAGTGACAAAAACTCAGGAGACATCAATACATTTAAAGTATTTTGTTTTCCATAATGGAAAAGTAGCTGAAGGAAATGAATGAATTATTTACACGAAGATCATTGACAAACACAGAAATTACCCAGATTTTCTGGTAATCGGGAAGAGACAGTTTATCATAATAGTCGGATGCTTGCTACTTATTAAATAGGAAAAGCTTTAAGATAATGGTGGTATGCCCAGTGCCCGTCGGGGAAAAGGGAAGCGAAGATGCTCGTGCTACGTACAGACTGTTAATTAATCGCTCACAGGCTCTTGACTTGCCTAATTTGATTCAGTGGCTCCTTCCTTAGCGTCTGCTCTAAGGACAGTCAGATCGACCATCAGAGACGTCCACGCGAGGCGTCCCTTCCCGCAGTGCCCATTACGGTGAAAAACGCGAAATTCCACCTCCAACACTAGGAGGATAATTAAATTGTGCTCTATCATACAATAGATAATTACACAGCCATTAAAACGCTTCTCTCAAATTGTCAACGACTTGTAGAAAATTTTACAACGCAGTATTAAGTGAAAAAAGTCAGGACATAAAAGCGCACGTGCAGGACAATCTCAATTACGTGAATATATGTGCGCGCGGCCGAGGGAGCGGCAGACGGATTCTCCTGCGCTTACCCCTGGGTGCCGCGTTACGGATCTTTAAGAAATGTTTCTTCTCTGTACTTTCACGTGAGTATGCGTCACTTTCCAAAAATAACAGCGACGACAAGAAAACCAATAAGAGTCCTTTAGAATGAAGAAGCGAATCCAGGCGCTGAGAGCTGGGTTCGGGGGCCGGAGCGAACGTACATCGCACCCTCGGGAGCCTTGATCGGCTCCGCCCACATGGGGTATCTGCAGTCTGCCCTCGATTGATTAAGGGGACATCTCATTATACATCATTATGCATTTATAGATCTTAATTTTTTCAGCTTATTTTTTCTTTCTTGATTGATTGCTTATTCAGTTTATTTTATCTTAGTATGGAATTGTAATTTTGGCTTTTTTTATTTTTCTCCTTAGAAACTAAATGTGTCTACTAGTGGGGCGGATTTGGCTCCTGCAGGCTCTTGCTGGGGCAGTTTTGGAGGGAAGGAACCACTCCTTCGGTCCCCACCCTGTCCCTCAGCCAGGCTTGGGCTGCGCTTCCCAAGAGCCTGGGGAGTCCTGGGAGCCTTCCGAGGTGGGGCGGCCTGGTGCTTCCCTGAGCAGACCCCTGGGGGCAGGTGCTGGGAGGAGGAGGGGCCAGGAAGGCGGGCCGACCAGATCTAGGGCTTGCAGGTGGGAGGGCCAGCGGCCCAGAATCTCTTCTCTGCCTGTGCAAATGGGTAGAATTCTTATAAGATTAATTCAGGTAATAAATGGGAAAAGGTTTTGAAATCTCCCAAATGCTGCTGCTGGGATAGCAGGGGGTGACCTTGTCATTCCCGAGAGAACAAAGTGCCCATGGAGGCTGCAGGTGAATCCCGCAGAGATAGGGGACATTCCAGCAGCACAGGTCACCGGCTGCAGCCACGCCCACACCCTTAACCCTGTGTAAACCTTGCCTTCTCTTGTTTCTGAGTTGTATTCAGCTTTTTTCTGTTTCCTTCTCCAAGAGACACTTCTCCTACATTGATGACCAAGTCTAGGTGAGATGGTTCCGCTGGCAATCGCTAAGCTACGCTTCTGCCATTCACGCGTGAGTGGAATCACGCCACTTGGAATGTCTTAGGATCGAGTCCCCAGCCCCGGAGCATGATTATCTGCAGATGTTGCAGGCTGTCGTGTTTCAGCAGTTTCTCCCTTTACGTTACCGTGCAGTATCGCATGACATGGATGTGCCAGGGGGTGTTTAACCATTCACACGCTGAAGGACATCGGGTGGTTTCTAGATTTTAGCCGTTACGAACAAAGCTCCCGTGAACATTCGGGCACAGATTTTTACATAAATGTGCATTTTCATGTCTGTGGCATAAATGTCCGAGAGTGCAGTTCTGGATCACGTGGTAGTTACAGACATCGTTTTTGATTTGTTTTGTTTAAGAAGCTGCCAAACAGTCTGTTGTATTTACCTGCATTCTTGCTCACCGAGTTCTGTCTCCTTTCCTGGTATCCCAGGGTTCCTGCTTTTGTGCTTATTTTCTGTCTAGAAAACTCCTTCCGCAACTCGTTTGAGGCAGCCTGCTGGCAGCGCCGTCTCTCGGTTTTCCCTCCTGTGAGCCTGGTTGCTCCCACTGCATTGCTGACAGATTTGCTGGATGCAGGATTCTAGGGTGACAGGTCTTTTTTTTCACCACTTGAAAAATGTCGAGCCGCTGCCTTATGATCTCTGTGGTTTCTGATGGAAAATCTGCTCTCAGGCCAGTTGCTTCCCCTGTAGGGAAGGTGTCCGTTTCCTCTTGCCGCTTTTAATTATTTCCTTTGTTTTTAGTTTTCATAAGTTGGATTATGATGTGTGGCTCTCATACGTTTAACCATGATGCGTTTCAATGTGGATTTCTTTCTGTTTCTCCCAGTTGGGATTTGCTCAGCTTCTTGAGTTTATAGGTTTGTCTTTTACTGAATTGGGGAAGTTTTTAGCCATTATTTCTTTGAGAACTTTCTCATCCCGCCCTCTCCTTTCCTCTATCCCAGGGCTGTGGACGCGAATCTTAGATTTCTTGTTATTGTCCCACAGGTCCCTGAGGCTCTGCTCATTTGGGTTTTTTTTTTTTTGGAAAATCTTGGCCTGCTTTCCGTGTACTGTTTAGATTGGAAAATTCCACTGTCCTATGTCCCAGTGGTTCCACCTTTCCAGGTGCCAGGTAATCTGATCGGTGCCTCTGCCCCTCCCTTCTGCTGTGTAGGGTTTTGTTATTGCATTTTTTTCAGTCCTAAAATTGCTTTTGTTTCTTCTATAAATATTCTGTTTCTTTGCTGAGATTTTCTATGTTTCCATTTGCTTAAGCGTGTTCACAATTGCTCACTGAAGCATATTTATGATGTCCAATTTAAAATCTTCGCCATTCTAACATGACTGTCATCTCGATCTCGGCGTCTAGTGATTTTGTGTTTTAATTCTGTTAGAAATGTCCTTGGCTCTTGGTATGAGAGATTTTCTGTTGAGATCTGGCCATTTGGGGGGTACTATGAGGTTCCTGGTGTGATTCGATCTTCTGTTTGGCTGGTTTGAGCTCACATCACTCCGGCAGCCGGAGGAGGAGGCACCGCTGGGGACTGCCGGGTGGGGTGGGGGACCATCTCCCACTTGGACTCCATTAATACACAGGGAGGGGACCACCTATAGCTTGGGGGAGTGTGGCAATTCTGGTCCCCCCCTGGGTTTCCATTGACACCCCCATGCCTGGGAGGGGTAGGTGTCCCTGTCTCTGCCCCCATGTGACCTCCACTGACAATGCAGGGGATGGGGTGCCTTGCTACCTCTGAGCAGTGGTGAAAGTCCTGACCGTCCTGGCGGCCTTCTCAGCGACCACGTGGTGGGGAGGGGCAGGCGTGGCACCCCCTCCCTCCCTGCTGGGGGTGGTGGCAGTCCAGCCATGGGCTCCGCTGGCAGCACTCCTGAGTAGGGGCAATATTTCCTACAGCCAGTGGAGACGGGAGTCCTGGCTCTCTACTGAGCCTTCTCTGACAGCCCCCCAGGGAGGGGCTGGGCACCTCCCTGCAGCCGGGTGACGGGGAAGTGTAGACTCCTCACCCACCCCTGCGTGGGATGGAGGCATTTTCTGTGTCCCACTTGGCTGCCTCCCTCCTGACCCCTGGCCAGAGAGAGGGCGCATTGGTTTTGGCTTTATTTTCTGCCCCGTTGGCATTTCCAAGTTGCCAGCTTGCTTAGTTGCTAGTCTGGGAAGAACGAGGCAAAAAGAAAATGCAGACAATTCAATTCACCGCCACGTCATTCCACGGGTCCCAAGTTCCCCCGTCGTCTCCTTCCTTGCCTTGGCGTGTCTGTCTGTACTGCGTGCAGGGTCCGGGTTTCTAGCTGTACATAGTGCCGTGAACAAGGAAAGCACGTTTCCTCCGTCTTCCTGGAAGGAGAAGCTTCAGATTCCTTTTTAGAGAGAAATGGGAAGAATCCTCCAGTGGACTTTTGCCTGCAGAAGTGCTTTAGTGGCAGCCCTGGACTTCCCGGGACAGGACAGGACCCAGCCAGGATTGCATCTTCCCTGCCAAATTGTCACCCCGTGAGCTCCTCCTTTGTCCCCAAAGTGAAATTTACATATGAAGTTCAAGAAAACATTTAAGAACTTATTCTCCAAACAGCAGAAGAATTTCTGTAGAGGAAAATCTTACATCCTGCTTCCATTTCCTGACAAAAATCTTCTGAAAGCCTGCGGTTCAAGACTGTCTCCCAGAAATCTGATAAGTTCCACAGCGGGAGACGAGACGTGTTCCCGGTTATTGACGACGGTCTCTGTGCACAATCCGATAGCGGAAGCAGGAGACGGGAGGGCCGCGAGCCTCTCCCCACGCCCAGGCAGGAGAGCGTCGGCTGTCAGACGCGGAGCCATTCATTCCCTTTGTGTGCCGAGTACCAAGTGTGTTTGCTTGGCTTTTTAATAGTCATAGCTGCTCTCGGAAAAGAAAGTTTCCACGATTTGAAAGATATGTATGTGCTTCCTTTGAGGTTTAGAAAAGAAGGAAGAGAAAGACAGAAGCAGAGCGGCTGCAGGAAGAGATACCAGGAGATGCACCTGGCGGCAGGACCTGCTCGGGACTGGACGCAAAACGTCAGCGATTCTGGAAAGGGCTGTGTCACTCAAAGGAGGGCTGTGTCCCTTACCTCGCTTTGACCCCAGCCACACCCCAGAGCTTTCCCTGAGGACCCAGGACTTGTAACGGTTTCCTGCCCTTAGTCTTGAGAAGAGCAGCCCCGAAGGATGTTTCCAGGAAAGGGTCTTGCCTCAAGGCCAATCTGAATTTTCTTTAAATTACAGTCTTTTCAAAAAGAGCAACATTCCTCCCACAAGATCCATATTCTCTGGTGTTTTTATGCAGATGCACAGAGGTAATTGTGACAACTGTCGATTGTCGACAACCTTAACAAAAAGCACTGTGCCCTCTTGACTGCCTTCTCTCCCAGGAGGAGAGGTAAATCCAACAGCCACTTTCACTTGTGTTTTTAATCATGTCACAATACATGTCAAAGAAAAACATCAATAGTGGCGAAGCAGTTTCTTTAATTCCTAGCCCTGGTCATAATGATTATGGAGGCTGAGACGCGACAGTAATGGATCTCACGTTACCCAACCCTGCACAGTAGGGTCCCTTGCGTGGAGGTGACACCGTGTGTTAATGAGATTATGTGACATTGCATTTTGGAAGACTTCCAAGCAAGGTGTCCGCACCCCAGGAGGCCTCAGGCAAAGAACTCCTATTTTCCTGTTTTGAATGATATTTATACACCAAGAAAAACTTCCTTTAAAATGAAACTCAAGTAAACCGGAGCTTCAGGAAAGTGACTTATTTATCTTCTCTCAAAAGCGAACGTTTAAACAGAGAGAGAGGCTGTTACGGACTCTGGAACACCCAGCGCTTTGTACTGGAAATGGCTTGACTGAAGCCTTAGGACAAAAATACAGAGGTTGAGGAGGAGATTTGAAAGACATCTCACATGTTAATTGTAATCCTCAAGGGCCATAAAGTTTGGAACTTCCTGACTTGCCAGAAAGCCTCCGGGTTATAGAGTATTTTTGACTAAGCTTTCCATTCTAACAGGAAAATAAGACTCTAAACTGCAGTAATTCTGGGAAGAAAACTCTGCTGATTTCCAACAAAATTCTTTCTTCCTTTGCGGTCCTGGTAGTAATGTGGTCACAGCAAAATAAAGAAGTTTGACCCAGCAATCCCACTACTGGGCATCTACCCAATAGAACAAAAGACAGTCTACAAAAAAGGCACCTGCACTCGAATGTTTATAGCAGCACAATTCACAATCGCAAAGTTGTGGAAACAACCCAGGTGCCCATTAATACATGAGTGGATTAATAAAATGTGGTCTATGTATACCAGGGAGTACTATTCAGCTTTAAGAAACAATGGTGATATAGCACCTCTTATATTTTCCTGGATAGAGCTGGAACCCATTCTACTAAGTGAAGTATCCCAAGAATGGAAAAACAAGCACCACATGTACTCACCAGCAAATTGGTATTAACGGATCAACACCTAAGTGGACATGTAGGAATAACATTTATCAGGTGTCGGGCAGGTGGTGGTGGGGGGACTGGTATATACATACATAATGAGTGAGATGCACACCATCTGGGGGATGGTCATGCTTGAAGCTCTGACTCTGGTGGGGGGGACAAGAGCAATATATGTAACCTTAATATTTGTACCCCCATAATATGCTGAACTAAAAAATAAAAAAGAAGAAGTAATAGGGGCCACTCGATGCATAACTTCACTCATTCATTTATGGAAATACAATCTCACTCGCCTGAAAATACGATGCTCAATGGATGTTGATTTAGACATATGGGGGAAATATTATCTTTAGGCACAAAAAATGTATCCATTATTAGAGTTTTCTATACCAGATTGCTTTTTGTTGAAAACAAATGTGTGAATTCCAGTGTTTCCTTATTCTTATCTGCATATAGGGACGCAATACTATCTTCCTCTCTTACTTTATAGGACTGTGTTCTCCCAATGACTTTGGGAATATTACTGTTAATAATAAATAATAAAATGTGAGTAACTTTTATTTCATAGTTTTAGAGAGAACTGAGAAATTTCGACGTACTAGAAACGACAGTGAATGTGCACTCAATTCTCCATGGGTTTTGAATAGCTAGCCTTTGTACAACAAGCAATGTGTCTGTCTTTATCCCCAGTTCCTGGAGGGAGCTTCTAGGCCCTTCTGGTTTCCCAATAGGAGTAGACGCCTCTGTCATCATGGTGGCCCCTGGAGCCACCTTTGAGGTCGTGCTTGCTGCATGGCTCATGGAGAGCCCTATGTCGTCTCGAGACAGTGTCCGCCATGCTGGAGAGACCAGCCTGTGCCTGCTAATTCACCATGCCTGACGATTAATTAAAATAATCCAACCCATCATGCTTGTGCAATGGAACCCACTGCAAACCCTGACGTCGAGGCTCAGCTGAGGCCTCTGTGGGCTGCGTGGGTGACGTATCCAGAAGCCACAACAAGAAGACACAGATGCTGCATGTTTGGGACTTTCTTAGACGTCACCCTGTGTGTCTTCTCATACTCCTGGTCTTGGTTTATTTCCTTTCTTATTAAACTATAACCACGAGCATAGCGCCACCTGATCGCGCCTTCCAGGGCCGAGAACCCTCAAATCTGCGGCCAGTTGGTCAGAAGCGTGGGAGCCTGAGGACCCTGAGCCGACAGCCGGCACCTGAAGTGGGGGTGGCCTCGTCGAAGGCTGTGCCCCCAACCTGCAGGGGTCTGTGCTCACGCTGGGGGGTCAGTGCCAGGGCTGCACGGCAGAATCGCTCCAACACGTCACTATTTCTGTCTCCAGTAACAGCTGTGTGGAGTCCACGTGCACAGTGAGGACTGATGCTGGGTCCAGATGGTATCTCAAGAAGATCTTCCCTAAACAGTAAATATTTGTAAGCACCATCTTGCTACGCCCGGCATATGCCATCCAATGACTTAGTAAATTAATGACACGGGGTCCACTAGAGTCCTTGGAACATATGAAGGGTTTGGGTGCTGATGTTCACAATACACGGAAAATGGGGAAAAGACAATTAGCATAGGGTGACACAGCTCAGGCAACATGGTTCAGGATGTTTTAGTAGGGTGTCCCGGTGTGTTCCTTCACGAGAAGAGAGTAAGAGAAATTGTGGGGGTTAGACTCGGTGAGAGACGCTCAGGGGAGCGGAGTGGGGGCAGGCGAGAAGGTGACCACGTGGTGGGAGGGGGTTGGGCAGACGGGAGGATAGTTGGGGCAGGGGAGGAGCAGAGGGTCGTGATGGTGGTTCTGGGACAGGAGGGTTGGAGACGCTCCCCTGGGGAGCTCCTGGACATGTCCACAAATGAGGGTACAAGTTGGGCAGCAGAATGGCTGTCCTGCCCAGGGGGCTCTGGGGCGCTCTTCTGAACACCTGCCACGAGAGCCATGCACCACGCCACAGTAGCTCCATGGAGGGAAGCCCGGTGTTGCACCCCTTTAACGAGGGAGCCAAGGCTGCAGTGTGGAGCAGCTCTCCGGAGGGCACCCACGTGTGAGTAGGTGGGGCAGGGTTTGGTCCCCACGGTCTGACTGCACGACCCAGAGTCTTAGCCACCAAGGAGGCCCACAGGGGTCATTGCAAATTCCTTAGCAGCAGAAGGTCATGATGAGCCATTCCTCAGACCTGGGAGGCTACTGAGCCTTGAAATGGGGCAGGTCAAACTGCAACATGCTGTCTGCTTGAAAGGCACCCCGGATTGCCAAAACTTAGTATGAAAAAATAATAACCCATTTTATTACTCATTTTTATATTGAATACATGTTCGAATGCCAATAATTTATATACATTGGGTTAAATAAAATAGTATTGATAATATCACCTGCTGCTTTTAATTTTTTTACATGTGGCTGTTAAAAATTTTTTTTGAAAGTTATGTGTGTGGCTTGTCTTATCACATCTCAATAAAATTGTCTGATATTTCCATTGCTTAATTTCTATTGTCTGGAAAGCACTGCTTTGAGGACCCAGACGGGAAGATGGTTTGGGAGAAGAGCCAGGGAGGCCTGGAGAGAAACGCAGGTGCCCAGATAGCAATAGGCAGTGCCCACTGGGGGCCTCTGAGACCCAGGTATCCCAGCAGGAGGGATGGGCGCTTGAAACCATTGCCATGGCCCCCAGCACTGCTTCCCTGGCTCGCTGGCACCAGCCCCTGACTGCAGACCAACTCTGCCGTGCAGCTGGGGAGGGGCTCATTACTGCCTCTGCCTCGCTAAGGGACTGGGGGCGACGGTGCCAGCGGGGCGGGGCAGGGCGGCGCAACACCTCTCAGCAGTCCACTGAGCACAGGGGCCTTTCCCACAGAGTGCGTGGAATTCACCCTTCACGTGACCCGGCTCCTGCTTTTCTGTAGGCGGAAGTGGGTCTTTGCAGGCGAGCAGGTATCGGCAAGGAGCCTGCAGCCTGCATTACGCATTGATTGGCGTTACAGCCAGAGTCGCCACCAGTGCCCACAGCTCAACTGGGGACATTGGGATTTTGACCTTTGCTCAAGACGGGGATCAGTTCCAAAGCGCAGTCCGGTGAAGGGGCTGCAAGTCCTCGCAGACG
>VBSM01003144.1:550110-561719 GCA_008086735.1 Cheirogaleus medius
GCACGCATGTCCTCGGTGCACGCATGTCCTCGGTGCACGCATGTCCTCGGTGCATGCACGTGGAGAGACAGATCTCCCTCCTTCCTCTCTCGCAAGGCTACCGGTCCTATCAGATCAGGACCCCACCTGGTGTCTCCATTTCACCCCACTTACCCCCTAAAAGCCGTGTCCCCAGTGCAGTCACACTGGGCGTTAGGGTCTCAACACACAGATTAGGGGAGGGACACAGTTCCGTCTATTGCAGTGACAGATTTTATTAGGCTACGCAGCCCTTTCTGTTAGTTATATGTTTATTTGATTATTTTCATAATATTATAACTACCTGTGAAGCCATCACTCAAAACAAAAATTAGGATCTTGACAGAAAGTATCTGCCTCTAAGCTACAGGGCCCCCACCTACCCTTGCCTCCCCACCACCCAGAGCAAACCTCAGCCTCAATCCAAGTCTGTCATTCTTTGGTTTTCTTGTTTACATATTGTGTATACTTTTCCTAAAATGATATGCTTTATTTTCCTTAGTGTTCACTTTGCAACAATGGCACGCTCCTACAGGTCACCTTCGCGGGGCTTAATCGTTCACGCGATATGATGCTACTGCTGTTAAGCCACGTCGAGTGTTTCGTGCATTTACTCATCGTGGTTGCCGTGAAACCTTCCACTCCGCGCCCACACCGCCGTTTATTCATCCGCTTTCTACTGATGGCCATTTGGCTTATTTCCAGGGGTTTGCACGGTAAACAGTGCCGCTAGGAACTAACTGCTTGTTTATATGCAAGAATTCCCTTCCGGCATTTACTGGGAGTGGGATGTCTGCGGTAGAACACGTGCATATTTGACTTTAGGAGCAGACGTCAAACTGTTTTCCAAAGTGATTACACTAATTAACACCCCACCAGCAACGGGCAGGAATCCCGGGACACAGCTCCTCTCCGACACCTGGTGTTGAGCATCGTGTCGTGTGTTCATCAGCCAGGGGGCCTTTCCCTTCCAAGAAGGGGGCCCTAAAGCGACAGCAGCCCCTCCCTCTCTCTGGAGGCCAGACAGCTCGGATGGCCACCAGGACGCTCTGGAGGACACAGTAGTCCGAGCAGAAAGGGCTTTAACGTGGTTCTCAGCAGTGCACAAAATGGATATTTGCTTGGGATGTTTGGAGCAAGCCTTCGTTAGGGTCCAGCATTCACAAATGGACAAATAGCCCACGTTCCTTGGGGAATCACAACATAGCTCAGATTCCCACCATGTGTGTGAGCACCAAAGTCGTTCACAGGACTTAGTAAAAATCCACAGGCATTTCCTATGTGACCTGTGGAAGGCAGTGTAGACGTAGGCTCCAGTTCTACCACTCTGTATCCTGAGCAGGGCTGGGGCACCCCCAGCCTCAGTTTCCCCTCATTACCAGGCAGTGTCTGCCTACAGGGATGCTGGGAGAGGCAGGGCGGGCATGAGGGCAAGGTGCTTGCTTTGTGGACCGGCTCCGGCCCCAGGTGCTCCTTTGCTGTCCCCTGGACCAGGATGGTTTGCAGGACACGGCGAATCAGGGGCTCATTCAGAAGCACACGGAGCACACAGGGAGTGAACATGCACTGGTAGTTGCTGCTACCTTGCTCTGAAAAAGCCCGACCCCCTCCCGCAGGTGCCCTGTGCTCTGGGGGAGGACAGAGGCCCCCTCTGGAGCTCGGGCTCCCACGAAATGCTATTTACCCCCCTGCACCTGCCCAATCTCCAGTACGGTGAGAGCACCTCGTCTTCAAGGCCTCCATGGGGCCTCGGCTCTTTTTCTCTGGAGCATAAATCTTACTTCTCTGCTCATGGCTGGCATTACAAAACAGACTCATAATAGCCGTAAGTATAGAATTAGTTTTGATCTATTCATTTATCACAAAACTTTTGATTTAGATTTGTTGCTTTGTGAGTCTTTATGTGTTTCATTTACAGCGTTACATAAACCACTCCATATTTTAGCACCCCAAGGTCAATGTACAGGTAATTTAACATCATAACGAAATAACATATTGATTAACGCAAACAAAACAATCTTTCTCGGGACCAGTTCCTATTTCATCTTGTACGGATGGCCCATATGCATGGAGTTACCTGTCAGATGGGAAGGGAGGGGTTCTAGCAGAGCCAAAGGGGGAGGGTATTAAATGGATCTTTTGTCAGGAATTTCCCAGCCATTAGCCCCAAGAAATCAAGAAGAGTGGTAGACACACAAAATGTCTTTAGCGATCCTTGGCGACACTCAAAGTGGGAAGAATCTCAGAGCTTCCGTCAGCACGTAGGTCTGCTGTCTTCATCCTTCTGTGCTCAACGCCAGGGCAAGCGATGTGATCAGATGGCCCATTCTAACAACCAAGACGGCAGCTCTGAGGAAACTCTACCAAGCCGCGTGTGGGGTGACTGGAACCGAGAGTCACAGCCGCGTTGCTTCTGTGACGAGACAAAGGAGGCGGGGCGGGGGCTTTGCGGTATCTCCTCTGGAGCCGGGGTCCCTTCTCATCACCACCCTGCATCTCTCTGAGTCCCCAACCGGTCCCCGAGTAGCAGCACATGGGGCCAGGAGGGGCCCAGACGTTACGGGAGAAACAGCCCAGCACGCGGCAGCAGCCGCCGTGCATGGCACCGCCAACGCGCACGGCACCACCAGCACACACGGCACCGCCGACATGTATGGCACATCAGTGCACGCGGCACCACCACCATACACGGCACCGCCTCACCGTGAGGATGCCGGAGACAGGTCCACCCTTTCTGTGCTGCTCAAACAGAGTTTGCTGAGAAGATTTGCAATTCAATATGCTTCCTTTGAACTTGTCCGTGAGACTGGATTATATGTTTGCACAAATCCAGGACGTTCCTGACTGCTGGCCAGCTGGGCCCCAGAGGGCGGAGACCGTCACTGCTGTAAACGTCCCAGATGACACCCCTGAACAGGTAGAGTGTCACCCCCAGCACACGCTTCGCCAGAATCCACCCCCGCCGCGCCTGCCTTGGGTCTGACAAGGGAAAACAAGAATGTCTGCATCACTTTGCTTCTCCTACAGAGCCAGGGGGGGGGAACAGCTTTATATTCTGAGGCTGAGAAGCAGCTTCGGGGATACAAGGGACACCCACGGACACCCAAATCTAAAGCCGTCCCTAGAGTACAGGTTCCACCGAGGTCTAGGGTGCAGGGGGGTCCTGCCGTTCTGTGCAAAGTCCTTGCTGCCGAGAGGAGGAGGAGGGATGTGTCCCACCCCACCCCCACCCCGACACTTCTGCAAACAGCTGCCGCCGGCCGTGGGTCTCCGGGTCCCAGAGTGGCAGGAAGGGCTGGCGGGCTTCGGGAGAAGGGCGGCCGCGGGCAGCAGGGACACAGAGGCCTCCAAGGGGTGCGTCAGTTCATCTCGGCCCTTCTATGCCAGGGCTTCAGGAGAGGACGCCACGGTATGATTCTTTCGGAAAGGCGAGTTCCTGAGAGGAGGAGCCCCTGGCTGTGTATGAACCGGAAGCCGAGGGAGAGAAGTGTCGAGGGACCGCCTTGGTGGCGCCCTGGGGTCTGATCACTGATGACCAAGCTGTGCACCTGGAAACGCTGTGGCCGGGGCCTGGCGGGGGCAGAGCAACAGATGACACCCCTGGCTGAGCTAGCCGCCGAGCGCCAGGGCTCAGCCCCGCACTCCCTGCACGAGAATGTCTGAGGGATCCCGGGCATCAGTGTTTTGTGAGGTTGCCCAGGGCTACTGCATGCAGACAGGACTGGGGGACTCGGGTCCAGAGCAGACAGAGTTCACGTGTCAAGCTGCTGGCAACTGAGTGAATCTACCTGAGTCACGGCCGGGCAGGTGTCCTGGAACTCAGAACTCACTGAGCGCCAGTGTGGATAGGTCCCCTCTCTTCCCACCTCGTCTGCCAGGACTCAGCGTCCTCCCCAGTCCTCCCCCTCCTTCCCTGGGTGTTGCGCACGCCCACCTCCAGAGCGACGCGGAAGGGGCTGCATGACGGGAAACAAGACCCCAGGGGAGGCGTCCTTTGTCCTCATTGGCTCCGACCTCCGACTTCTGCCTTCAGGTCCGAGGGCGGCCCTGCTCACGCTCTGGTGGGGAGGATGCGTCGCACATTCTGGCAACAGGGTGGGCGGTATTTTTTTTTTAACTGATCAGAATTGATGGCCACGTAACTTCAAAACCAGCTGGCAGCTTTGCTTTCCAAGTGAGTTTTCAATTAGCACGTCGTCCGTGGCTGCAACTCTCAATTTCTTGAGCGTCTGAGCTGGCCTGGGCATTTGGCAGGGCCTGGGTCGGGAGAGCATGCAGGTGACTCGTGTCCTGTGAAATGACGCCCCACGCAGGTCAGCAGAGCCGGGGCCCCCGGGAGGAACTCCATCTGCCCACACAAAGGCCACGCAGGCCTGTGCTTTTCAAGAGAGGAATCGTCACTAAACATCGGGTGGCTTTTAACTTTTTAAACGAGGAAGACAGAGTCACCTCTCATGGAGAACTAACTCCGCCTGGTGCGTGTTCCTGCCACGGTTTCTGTGGCCACCGCAGAGAGGGCTGTGACCAGGAGGGGTGGGGAAGCCGGGTCCTGACCTTGTTTGGCCGCCAGCTTGTGTGGGGACATTCACAGGGTCTTGGCCTTGACATGTTTCCCCACCTCCACAGCAAAACCGTGGACAAGCCAGTCTCTACGTCTGCAGAACTGAAGTGCCGGGTCTTTCCCTTTAGCCTGGCCGGGCACGACCGCTGTGCCTGCCGTCTGCGTGGAACGTGAGAACAGGACAGGTTCCCCGTCGTCCAAGCGGCAAGGGGAGCGGGCAGCGTCATCTCTGCCTCCCACAACCCGCCGCTGAGAAACGCGTGAACGGCGTTGCAAAGACGCAGGTGACGGAGGCGCCTGCTGCTCGAGAAACCGGCGACAACCGGGCTGAGCCCGCAGAGCTTCCTGGGCCGTCACCTGTTGACACCTCCATCCGCCTCAGCCCTGTCACCTTCCCTCCTGTTGAGACAGAGAGACACACGTCCCGAAGGCCCATCCCGCCATCCGAACACAGACCCCACTCCTCGCCCCTCCCAGACTGTCCTGGTATTTACTGTCACCTTCTACTTCTTTGCTATCAAAGCCTCTCTTTTCACTTACTCCTCAGCACAGGAAGAAGTCCCTTTTCCGCCTTTGCAAGAACAGACACAGAAAGTAAACAAACAAGCCACGAAAAACAAACCCCCTCCCTCTGCTCCCAGCATGGCCCGCGTGAGTTGCTCAGGCCGCCTCTGCAGTTAGACTCTGCCGCCGAGCCCGTGTGGACAGCAGGTATCACCAGGTATCCCACCGCAGAGAGCCACCCCCAGCACTCACGATTTCCCGTCCTCTGAGCTTCAGGACGTGCCGGGCAGTAGCTGGGACCCCAGGAGCAATCTACTAGCTCGTTAGGTACACATATCAGAGTGCACGTTCTGGAATAACTGATGGAATGCTCCCTGACCCAGTTTGACTGAAACCCCCAGGGAGCCATGCAAAAACCTTGCCAACATTTTTTTTTGTGGATACGATAATTATACTCTGATTTTAGTACCTCATAATTTACTCCCAGAATATATGTTCTTAAGGTGACAAGTAGAAGTAAATGATTAAGGCTATTGTCACCATCATGTTGAGTTTCTAGGCTTTGTAGACCTAAAATGTGGCCTTTAAAACATTCTTTCTTCAGAATCCAGAATTGGTGTTACTTAACCGGATCTTTAGCAAAACTCTGTTAAAGGTTAATGACAGAGCAGCTTAGCCAAATTCCCTCTTGCACAGATAACAACGACAAAATCTGGACTAAAAATGTACCCTTAAAAAAAAATCTCCAGGGGCCGGGCGCGGTGGCTCACGCCTGTAATCCTAGCACTCTGGGAGGCCGAGGCGGGTGGATAGCTCAAGGTCAGGAGTTCGAAACCAGCCTGACCAAGAGCGAGACCCCGTCTCTAAAAAAAAAAAAAAAAAATCTCCGTGCAGGTCGTGGGGAAAGACCCACAGCAAGGAGAACCCAGATGGAATCTGTGCCTGAAAACCACACCGAGGTGGTCGAGGTTTTTGACGTTTGTGTTTTAAGTGAGGACGCCACACAGTTTGCACAGCGGGGTTGGCAGAATGACAGCTCGTGCCGGCAAGACAGCGCTGAGGACAGATGTGGGACTGGCCTTCCACGTGCAGCCAGAAACAAATGGGGAAACCGAGGCAGGGAGGGAGCCACAGTGAGTGTGAGCTCCGGCAACCCCTGGCTGGCCACCACACTGACGTGCGGGGGCAGTGGGGACGGTGGGAAAACAGGACTGAAAACTGAAATAGCGGAGTTGAGGTTTCCGCTACCTCCCCCCACAGAGGAGACAGACTGTGGTTGATTCCAGGCAAGTTCATGGTCTTTGCAAACAAAAAAATCACTCCTCAAGGCCGAGGCGAGGAGCTCTACAGCACAGCACTGGGAATGACCAGTATGCATTCACAATAATATCTATAAAGAAGAAAATGAGACCCAAATCCAGAAAAGAAGGAAGAACAGTTGATAAAAAGGAACTTTGAAACGACACAGATGTTGTAATTAGCGGACGATGACTTCAAGTAGCTACTGTGAACATTTTCAAGGGCTTAAAAGAAAATATAGACACAATATATAAACAGAGGGGACTATCAGCAGAGATATAAACAATGAAAAAAAAAGAGAACCAAGTTGAGATTTGAGAGCTTGACAAATATAAAAAATTAAGTGAAACGTGAACTAGGAGGGTCAATAGAAGATTAGAGGCAAAAGTAAAGAGAGTCAGCAGGCTTGAACACAGATAATAGAAATGATCCAGTTTGAAGAATAAAAAAAGAAAACAAAGATTAAAAAGATAAAACAGAGTCTTCAAGCAATGTATGGAGATATCAGAAAGTGCAACAGACGGGTCCGTGTCCTGCACCTGTGAAGGCGACCTGGCTTGAAATGAGGGTCAGGCCTGCAGGTGCGATTAGATGAAGGGCCCCAAGATGAGGCCATCCTAGACTTAGGGCCGATGCCAAGTCCTGACAGGAGGAAGGGAGAGGGAGGTTGGAGACTCGGAGACACAGAGGAAGGACGCCCGTGTGCAGACAGACTGAGATTTCAGTGGTGCCTCCCCCAGCCCAGCACGCCGAGGACGCCGAAATCCCCAGGGGCCAGGGGAGGGCTCGGCACGGGTTCTCCCTCAGCCCTTGGGAGGAGCCAAACCTGCCAACTCCTTGACTGTGAACGTCTGACTCCCAAAACTGGGAAAAAAGGATTTCTGTTGTTTTAGTCAGGTGTGTAGCATGTTGTCATGGCAGCCACAGGAGACAAATGCAGGTGCCACCATCATCCTTGGGTGGAGGCTTCAGCCCGAGGGCTCCCTTCTGGGATAGCCCCTGCTGACGTCCCCACCACAGGGCAGCAGGACTCTCAGCGCCTGGTCCCTGTCCGCGTCCCAAACACCGCCCAGGTCTTGGTAAAGATGAGGATGAGCGTCACTGCCTCGGACAGACTGAAAACACAGGGACAGGCCGGCCACCGTGCCCCTGTGCCATGCCCACGGTGCCGGTGAGCAGCGTGGCCACCCAGAGGAGAAGATGCTGGTGGAACAAAGAGATTTTGCAGAGATCACCATGGAGACCGCTGCATCCGAGGCCTGGGCATCCCGCCCAGGGGCTAGTCCAGGCTCTGTGACGGCTTTGCTGGGTCCTGTGGGTCCCCCACTCAGAAGCCGCCCCCCAACACTGACCCAGGCAGCTCCTGCCGGAATAACTGTTGCGGAAAGGGCTTCCGGAGAGGCACAGCCAGGAAGTGCTGACCAAGCACAGCTGTCTTCCCCCCCTGAGCTCCTTCCGGAGAGACAGGCGCAGAGAGCCGCTGGAGGCTGGAAGCTCTGTGTCACGTTACCTGCAGGGTCAGGAGAATCAACCTGAGGCATTATGGAGACACCACGGCCATGAGGACCTCGTCCCCAGCCCCGTGTCGATGGCACCTTGTGAGTGAGACCCAGACTTGGCTCGTGAGTCTGAGACCAGAACAAGTTTTTTTTTGGAGAGGAGCTACTATTTGTTAAGTATGTGTCAGACGTGGTGTTCAGCATTTCCAGTGCACCACTTGCTGTAATCTTTGCAACTGTGTGAGAAATGCGTTTTTACGTCAATGTTATAAATGAGGAGGCTGAGGCACAGAGGTTAAATAACTTACTAACGGTCACATAGCTAGTAAGTGGAAGAGTTTGGCCTCAAATAGAACAAGTTTTAAGTGAGAGCCTTGATTCTTTGCATTTAGAAAGAATGGAAGAGATGTCAGTGCGTACAGGAACGGGAATGGAGAAACACGTTTCAGAAGTTGGTGAGCAGAGACGATTCCCCTACGAGCATTTTGCAGAAACATATCTCACACGGTCTCATTTGGCAGGAAAGACCCCTCGCTGTTTAGGAGGAGGGGAGCAGCTGAACTCTGATGCCCACTGTTTGCAAGGTGGTTGAATTCAGGAATAGAATTGCCGAAATTGTAAACCGTTGGCTGGGTCACCCACTCACCCCTTTTCTTACATGACAGCGACATGTCCCGAGTGGGCCCCCCCATCGCAGGGGTGTAGGAGGCGGGGGAGATTTCTAATCTGCCTTTTCCTTTCTCTCGCCCAATCGAAGTACTAAATATAAGACACTTGGGCATATTGTTCAAGCACAAAATACCCCCCCACATCCACCCGCCCTCTTCGCCACATGCCATCAGTTTCGCTAAAATAAAAGAAATTAAGATGAGAAGAGGATCACACGCGTCACCCGTTACTCCATCCCTGCGTGTCTGCTGGCCGCCGCGGGAGCTAACAACCTGGTGAGCGGCGGCCGACAACCTGACCTCACGTCTCTCACCTGTACACGTGCGCACCCGGCACACTGCTCAGGTGGCTCCCCGACCAAGGCTTTCGAGTGGGCCCAGGTGAGCTGACGAACCCAGATCTGCTGGTGCTGTGGGGGCCGCTCCGGTTTCCAGGCAGGCAGAGGAATCATGTGTGCACATCACACTTGTCATGATGCTGTCTGTGTGCAGCCAAATAGACATGTACACACACACACACACAGATGTCATACAATATTCCATCCACACGCACAAGGAAGAGGTATCATCTCACTAAAATTTGGCTCGAGACATCGGTGAATGCAATCCGTGGGGGTGTTGCCAGCTCCAAATCGAACCCCTGACAGGTCCCATGAGGGATCGGACCTTTCTGGGGTTGGTTCCTTCCAGCCGAAGGCATGTAATGCAATAGATGCAGTGAGAAGAGGAAGCATTTAATGCGTCTTTAGTTTTAATTTTTAGGGCTGTGCCGAGTGCTGCCTGTTAAGTACTCGACAGTCCCGGGCTTTAGAGCCCCTGCCCTATGTATGCCCAGCAAACCGTTGCCTTTATCGAGCACGGATCTTTTCTGACCGTGTTTGATGAGCCGTTCTGGGCCACGCTGCTCCGTGCTGGAATCCATCCTTTGTCTTTTTGCAGCATAATTGACTTCGTGGTAACAGCTATTGATGCTCCAAGAATTCATCTGTATCTAGATGGCAGAAATCTTTACCCTTCCAGGCAGGCATCGAGGAGACCGATCAGCTCCGTGAGACGCTGCGAGGGAGACCACATTCATCACGTGCCGTTTCTGAAGACTCGAACTTCAACACCGCCGGCTTCTCCTGTAGATGACACGTGGCATGCTGGGATTTTTTTTTTCCTTAGGAAGCTTTTGATTCTGATTTTTTTTCAATTTCCTGCAGATTTCTCTCTGTTCACCAGGAGGATGCGATTCTGGAAGTTTTTCCCTAATTGGCACAGCTTTGATAGATAGCCACGGCTTATTGCCGCGAGGTCTGAGTGAGCAGCTGAGGATCACGCTGGATGACAGGGTGGCCGGGGACCTTGTCCTCGAGGCTGGCCTGTGCAGGGACCTGGGGACGCTTCTCTGGCCTGGTGCACAGCAGTGAAGTGTCACGGAGCTGGCACCAGAAAACAGGTGGTTGGCTGGTGTTTGTTTTTTAAACGTGTCCAGAATGAATTGGTTTGTGCACGGTTGGCGGCTGGCGCCGAATCCTGCCTACGTGCCGTAAGACGAGCCTTGAAAAACGACTCCCCGCTGTGCCCCCCAATACAGCAGGCAAATATTTGTGTATTCGACGGATAATGCAGCTCATAATCTTCCATCAAGCCGCATAGCCCAGTCCCATCTGGAAAGTTCAAAGGAAAACTGCTTCCCAATTACACGTTCTGCTGATTGTTCGCTGTTCTCATTGTTCCGTAGATGGGACTTCTGTGACAAGCGTCAGCTTGTTTACAAATGTTTTTAATTAAAGCTGGGAGAAGCTGGGAATCAGGTCCTTGGATAAACAGCTTGCCACTTAAAAGGCTATTCTTCAAACGTGCGACAGGACACGTCGTTTTGGTAAATCCTGCCCTGGCGGGCGTGGGGAGAGGCAGGGAAGAGGAGGCAGAGAGGGAGGAGGGAGGACATCAAGGAAGCGCGGGGGCCTGTGGACAGGGGAGCGGGTCTCCTGCCTGCAGGGCGGGGGCTGCTCTGCGATGCCTGCCCCGCGTGTGACACACACGCCCCCGCGATCACGCATGTAGCGTCAGCACACGCTGGCGAGGCTGCGGCTTGTGTTCTCATCCAAATCCATAGCACAGAACAGTCGGCTCTGCAGTCTCTCAAAGAGCCAGGGAGGCTGGCCGCCACCGGCGTCTCCGTCTGGTAAACAGCCTGCTCCCCGGCGGTCCAGACCCCGGCCTGCGAGGGCGGGAACTCTACATGGGGGACGTTGCAGGTGCATCTGGTGGCACCAGGCCCCCGAGCGTGTGGCTTTGATGGAGACGTTGAGCTGGCTCTTGGCCCGGCCAGCGCTTTGGACAGGATGATCCCGATGTCTGCCCTGGAATCCTCCTCTCCCCAGCTGGAGCCTTGCCCAGCGGTCCCCACCGAGTGCCAGGCTGTGACTCCCGCCCGCCTGGCCCTGAGTTAGTTCTCCACTCCCGGCAGGAGTGCAGGGGCCAGCGGGTAATTTAATTATCACTTCTGTTTGGCCTCAGATGCAGCTAACGTTTGCACGGAAGGGTCTTCCAGGTAGACTGGGTTGCAGCTCGTGTTTGGCTCCACTCTCTGGCCTGGAAGAGAGAGAAGGGTGAGAAATATGCAGGTGGAAGAGGAACAACAGGCTACAGGGGAGAGGGAGGCCGAGGAGAGGCGCGTGGGCAGGGCGGGCCGTGAGCTGTCCTGAAGTGTCTTCATTAGCGTGTGTCCTGCCCTTGCCGGGGATGCGACGCCTCCTGGTCCCCTGCCGCTCTGCCCTTACCTTGCTGGAGCGTGGCATCAGACACGCCACCGGAAAAGCGTCTGCAAATCTTGTTCTCGGAGGCTGCTGGGGGGAGCCCCGCCCCGCGCAGGGGCCTTGCTGCCAGGAACTGTCCTCTGGGCCGGTGGGGGCTGAGCACGGACGCAGCATGCCAGAGGGCTCTCTCTGTGGCCTGGCCCTCTGTGGACGTACACTGCACACGCTCGTGACCGTGGACAGGCAGGCAGAGCACGGGCAGGAGGAGCATGGGCAGGAGGAGGACGGGCAGGAGGAGGAGGGGCGGGAGGAG
>VBSM01003144.1:561819-573496 GCA_008086735.1 Cheirogaleus medius
AGGAGGAGGGGCGGGAGGAGGAGGGGCAGGAGGACAGGCGGGAGGAGCAGAGGCAGGAGGAGCACGGTTAGGAGGAACACTGGCTCTCAGCGGCAGGGAGCACTCTCCACTCCAGCCTATTTTCTGATCTCGGGTATGATTTACGCATGTTACATAAACTTCAGACATTAGAGAAATACAGAATAAAGACTACAGAGTAGGGACAGTCCTCCCCAAAGCGTCCATGCTTTGGTGCATATTCTACCCTCCGCCCCCACACATACTTTTCAATTCTATATAGTGCTCTGCGGTTTGTTTTGTATTTAATCACAAAAGACTGCGTGGAATGGGCTCGCATCTTTCCGGAAAGAGTTTGCGAGTGTCTGCGGCTGGGAGGGCGACAGGTCCCCACTGGTGGCAGGACCAGGGAGTCCCGGGTGGGGCACCCCCTCTGTGCCCGAGCAGGCAAGGAGCCCGTGGGCGTCTGGCCCTAACAGGCAGGGTCCCCGCGGGCTGGGCTGGGACAGCCCAGGCACTGGGATCAGCAAGAAGCCACCACAGCCCTGGGGACGTGGGAATGCTCAGCGGATTTGCCGCAGGAGATGATCAGAGAAGCGTGTGGCTCTCTGCCCTCCAGGAGCATTTTGGAGACAAAATGCCAATTTGCCACATCCCTGGAGATGTAGCAAGTGTGTGCTGGGAATCCTGGCTCTGTGTCCCTTGGAGTCGTGGAAAATGAATCTGAATGTGTCACAGCCCATGCGCGGGAGGCTGTTTTGCAGAGAAGGCTGTCGAGGGGCGGCTCAGCCAGCCTGGGGCTCAGGACAGGATTTGAGGGGTTCCTGCAGCCCAGGGCCCCCAGAGCGGACGGGGGTAAGACCAGAGGGACGTCCATGCAGGGCCGTGCCCACGGGGAGGTAAGGCTGACGGGCCTCCCAGGCCGGGGAGGGAGTGAGTGTGACCCCGGGTGAACCGGAGCAGCCACTGGGCCACGCCGGACACACGGACGCCGAGAAGATGGAGAAACGCGCAGACACTCGGGTAGGGACAGAAGTTCCTCTGCTGCTGCAGCACCACGCAGGCGGGTTCTCGGTTTCAAAGCTCACGGAGGAGCCAGAGGGAAGTGCGGTGCCCGTGTCTGGCCTTGCAGCACAGGGCCAGGGGGACGCTCCGTCCATGCGTGTTTCCCATCACGCATGCTGGGCCAGCCCTTCCGTCGCTGATGGAGATGGATCCCCTGTGGGTAACCTCAAGCCAGCCCGCAGGATCCCGTCGTTTCCATGGCAACTAGAGCTCTTCAGAGTGGAAAGAAGGGGGCCGGGGAGAGGAACAAGAGGCAGAGTAGAGCCACAGCCACCACTGCGCCATAACCTGAATGCGCCCCAGCCCCACGGAAAGGCGCCCTCGCCCCTCAAGACACCCGGGCCTGGGAAGCAGCCCAGGGCCCAGGCACGATCGCCGTGCCCTGATCTGATGGCGGGACTGAGGCTGAAGACCCAGGTGTCCCACTCGTCACTGCTGGACCGTGCGCATCACTTCTACAAGGGCCGTTGCAGACGCTCCCACACTGGGAATTGGTTGGAGAGCCGGGGAAGCAGGGCAGGAAATGGGGCAGCAGGAAGGGGAGTTTGCAGGCAGACACATTTCCACGTAGAAAGGAGACCCAGGAAGGGGCAGGAATGTCCGGAGTGCACCAGCCAGCAGGGGCTGGGCTCTGGGTGCCTCAGGCTTGGGCGGGTCACACAGAAGACATCCGCCCAGCAGCCTCAGCCCCTTCTCTGGGTGTCCCCTGCAGGTGCTCCCAGGCCTGTTCCAACCCCGCCCTCCTCCGCTGCTCTGGCCCTGAGGGCTCTAAGTCTTTGGGGAGCAGGAAGCAGAAGGAGCTAAAAGGTCACAAAGTGCTCTGTTACCTTTGGAAGTGTCAAAGGAGGCGCTCGAGGTCTTAGACCAAAGACCAGGCTCCTGCGGGTGGAAGAAGGGGCATCTGTCATCATGAGGAGGCACTTTTGTTTCAGAATCAGGAGAAATATTCCTAAAATCTTTCCTTGCCCTAAGGCGTGCTTCATGGCCCTGCCGGATGGGTGGCCTTGTCCTGGGTGCAGAGAGGCCGGCCCGTCCTATCCTTGGGCAGACGTGTTCTACTCTGACAATGCTGGAGGGGACCCTGCTAGTGACAAGCATCAACTGATCCCAGCGTGCTGGAGAGGCGGGGGCTGTGCGGGCTTCCTGTTCTGGGTCAGGCAGTCCCTACAGGCCGAGGACCTTGGCCCCAGTGGGGAAGCATCTGACGGCCTGGTCCTCACAGCAGCACCGAGCCAGCCGACGGTCCCCACACCTGAACGTCCAGGTCAGACATCCCTGCCCCCGTGAGCGCCAGCCAGGAAGGGCAGAACGTTTCGGTAAACATAAGACACCACCGTGTGTGCAGGAAACTTTCTTCTCTTGGCTTCTAGAACATTACATATACCCGATTTTCATTCTCACTTTCTTTTCCAACCAACCAGAGTGGAAACCCTGTAATTCATGGGCAGCAGGTGTGGTACTCAGGAGGGCCTGGCCTCGCAGCGGGGGGATGATCAGCCTTGGACTGAAGCCTGTTCTGGCCCCAGCTAAGAGCACATGATAGCAAGACCTAGAAGACAAAGCCGTTTCTACGTAACCTAACTGCACCAGAACAAGACTCAAAACTATCAGCCTCTGTAATGTCTTACAGCATCCAATCAATACTTATAAGAAATGCAAAGAAACAGGAAAATATGACCCATAGTAGAGAATAAACTAATCAACCAAAACTAGCCCACCACCGATACAGAAGAGAGAATAGATAAAACCATTAAACTGAAGCTGGCTGAAGAAGAAATAGAAACTCCGACAGACTACAGCAAGTAAAGCGACGGAATTAGTAACTACAAATTTTCTACAAAGAAAAGCCTGGGGCTACATGACCTCACTAAATGAATTTTCTCAAACAACGAAAGAATTATTGTCAATTCTTCACAAACTTGTCCAAAATATAGAAAAGAAGGAACCACTTCCCAAATCATTTTATAAGGCCATTATTATCCTGATACCAAATCCAGACAAACATTTGACAAGAAATGGAAAATACTGGACACTATGTTTTATGGATAATGATTTAAAAATCATCAATAAAAGAATATAAAACAAAATCCAAGCGCACACAGGAAGGATTATGCACTATGACTAAGCAGGATTCACCCCTGGAATTCAAGGTTGGTTTAACATCTGAAAATCAATCTCTGTAATACCCCATATCAAAAGTACAAAGGATAAAATCCTCACTATCACTTCAATATTGCACAATAAGCATTTGACAAAATGTAACACCCATGCATGATAAAAATACTCAAGACAATAGGAATAGAAGGGAACCTCCTCAACGTAATAAAAGCCATTTACAAACATCATAACTCCTGGTGAGAGACTGAAGGCCTCCCTGTAAGGTCTGCAACTAGACAGGGAAGCCTGGCCTTGCCACTTCTATTCCAGTTTCATGTACTGGAGTTTCTAGACAGGTCAATAGTGCAAGAAAGTGAAACAAAATCCATCCATACTGACAATGAAGCAGTAAAACTAGCTCTATTTGCAGATAGGATAATGTATATTGAAAATTCCAAGGAACCCACAAATAAAACCTATTAGAACCAGCAGACAAGTTTGTCAGCCTGGCAGAACGTAGGCTCAATATACAAAACTCATTTGTATTTCTAGCCACTAGCAGCAAATAAGAAAAATTAAATTTAATAAAACAATTCAATTTCCAATAGAATAAAAATGATAAAATAGTTATAGGAATAAATTTAATAAAAAGTACAATACTTATACTCTGAAAACTATAAAATATTTTTGAAATAAATTAAAGATCTAAGTAAATGGGGAATCTTTTGCTCGTGGGTCAAAAATTTTCAAATTATTAAAATGGCAATATTCTTTAAATTGATCAAAAATGCAACATAATCTCTATCAAAATATCAGCTGGATTTTTTTTTTTTTGGTGGCTGCAGGAGTTGAAAAACAGATTTCTATGGTACCTGCCATGGAAACACAAGAGACCCAGAATAGCCTTCTTAATGATGCCACCAGAGCATACGCAACTAAAGAAAAACAGACAGATTGGAGTTTATCAAAATTAAAACTTCTGTACTGAAGTTTCTCAGTAAAAAATAACATAATCGAAAATGGGCACATAATCTGGATAAACATCTTTCTGAACGAGACAAGTGGCTGAGAAGCCACTACAAGCTGGGCAACAATATTAACCATCAGGAAAGCACAAGTCAAAACCACAGTGAGGCCCACTCCACACCCGCTAGGACGACTGTGACCAACACAGCAGGCAGAAACCCGTGCTGGCGAGGAGGCGGAGAAACTGGAACTCTCACTTGTGGCTGGTGGGAACGTAAAATGTTGTCACTGCTTTGGAAAACATTTCGGCATGTCCTCAAAATATTCAACATAGCTGCCCTGTGACCGAGCCATCCTGCTACAACAGAAATGAACACATATATCCACAGGACAACTTGTGCGCAGATGTTTATAGCAGAATTATTCACAGAAGCCAGAAGGTGGAAACAACCCAAATGCCCGTGAACTGATAAATGGGTAAACAAAAATGGTCCAGCCTCACAGTGGAGTATATTAGATCGCAGCGAAAAGGAGTAAGGGAAGGAGTCGGAGGTTGTGACCCAGGTGTGGTCATGGATCTTGAAAAATGTGCCAAGTGAAGGAAGACGGTCACGAAAGAACACACGTTGTGTGATGTCATGTATACATATACACACACGCACACACATACACACATATTCAGAATTGAGACAAAACATAGATTCCCAGGGCCAGCTAGGAGGGAATACATGGGGGGTGATTGCCAATAAGCACTGGGTTTCTTTTTGGGGTGATGGAAATGTAAAATTGGACCGTGGCGATGGTTGTGCAATTCTGTGAACAGACTTTAAGCCATTGCATTTGACACTTTAAGTTGGAGAACTGTACGGTATGTGAATTACATGTCAACAAAGCTTTTTAGAAAATACGGTGGTGACCGAACAACCCATAGGGTACCACAGGTAGAGTTTCAAGTGCTCAGCAAAATGCCGTGTCTGTTTTGTGAGTTCGTCCATACTGGGAGTGTGAAATCCCTTGTGGAAAGGAATCCATGAACTTCGGGTGATGTCGCCCTGAGATGGCTGGCAGTGGGGCGGCGAGGGTGGAGGTGGGCGGGCACCAGCTCTGAATTTGTCTTTCTCAAAAAGATCAAACATTAGTGCTATTGACCTGGGTGGTCCTGCATGGCTCCTTCGTGTTTGTTTCCTCTCCTGTGTAGAGCCGAGCCCCCCCTTCCGGATTCCCGGTCGCCCCCTATTACTTTTCTCCCTGGTCTTCCTCGACATGTGCGTGTACTTATTTGGTGACATCCTGTTCATCACTGGAAGGCAACGTCCCTGAGGACGGAGATTCCGACTCTCTGTCAGATCCTGAGTGGCTAGGAGGATATTTGGGACGTGCGTGATCAGGTGCTCAACAGACGTAGGGTGAAATAATAAATAAAACTTGAAGACATGAAATACGCTGGATGATATTCTGTCATATTCCCACCCTGGCTGCCTGCAAGTAGCACGGCAGTTACCGATTCCCGGGATAACGTTGAATAGAACGTTTTCGGAGTTTGAGCCGACGTCCTCTTTGATCTCCAGCTCTTGGACTGTGTGAGGAATTGCTAAATGGGGTCTGAACCACGGAGGGTGAGACATGTGTTCTGTTCTGGATGGAAACTAATTATCCTCCTGGCTTCCTGTTCGGGGAAGCTTGGTGTGTCCCCTTCTACAAATTCACTGCTCATGGCTGTTTATTTCCCCAGTGAAAACGGCTACCACGTAGTGAAGACGTCGAATTTGCTTGATCAATTTTATTTTATCTAGAAGTAAACATATAGATACAACATGGCCACTTTATATCTGGGTAAACATTTTTGTCGGGAGTCTGTTTGCACAGACATCTGAGTCCCAGAGCGTTTACAACTGTGGACAGACATGTATCTCCGACTTCCACAGATGTGTATCTCCGACTTCCAGGCGACTGTCCACAAACAGCCCGCGAGGCAGACCCCCGTCCTCACGCTGGACGAGAACACGCCACATTATGTGCGGCGTAACGGCGCCCATCTGTTCCTGCATGTCCAGCATGTGAAGCTCATCTCTCCCCACGCAAGCCAGCGACCTGCTCACGAGCCAGCTCAGAGAAAGATGACGGATGGGACTCCGGTCTCCAAAAACCAGTGCCCAGAGGCCAGGTGGCCGGAGAATGAATACTTTGTCATATAAAGAAATAATTTTATGGGTAAACTGTGACTACATTTCAGCAGGTTTGCGTCTAACAGAATTTGGGGAGAAAGTTGACAAATGGAGATCACGGTTGGCTTAACGTCTCTTTCTAGGCGACTGTGTGCATATGGCTCCGTAAATTATCTTTATAGGCTGACTTTTCGTTCCACCCCTTTAGGCTGTTTGCACATGTCTCAGCTGCAGACGAGCGTCCATAAAACCCGCCCTCTGCCTCCCGCAGCCCTGCCAGGAACCGGGACCGGACAAGCCTTCTCTGTGAAGGGCACTGTCAAGGTGGGGTCTGTAGCTTCTGCAGCAGCAGAGATCTGAAAACGCACCTGGGCAGGTAGGGTGGGCGGGGCTTGGACACCTGGAGGCGGCTCCTGTCCTGGAGGCACAGCCTCACGCTGCAACCTCAGGCTGGCACAGGGCTGGCCTGGCTGTGCACCCCATGGCAAGGCGGCCCGGGCGCCCTGGCGCCTGCTGCGGAGAGTGCGGGACAGGCTTCCTCTGCCTGGCCGTGGGCAGGGGCCGGGGCAGCCATCCGTGTTGTCTCAGCCTAGGCCGCCTGAGCACAGCACAGGAGGGCCGGGCTGTCATGGCGAGCTGGCCAAGCTGCCCAGAGTGCCCATCTGGCAGACGTGTGGGAGCCCGGACCCCACCGGACCTCAGAAAGACCCCCAAGGAGGGGACCGCAGTGTATCCTTCCAGCCGGCCCCCTTTTGAGAGTGAGACTATGCTGGACAGAGGTATGGACAGGGGCCACCTGGGGAACCCAAGCTGATGGCTGCTCCTGCACCCCCCGAGGTCAAGCTGTGACCCCAGTGAGCCAAGGGGAGGCGGGAAGAGGACCACGACACCAGCTGCCCCGGCAGAGCATGGCCACGCCCAAACCCCGTCGAGGCGTTGTAGCTGCGAGCACCAAGGGCTTTCGTTGCAGTTCACGACTTTTGAGGTCAGGGGTCCCGCAAGCTCAGCCTCCAGCCAGGCTTCCTACAGCTGTGACATCAACGAAGCGTCCTCGGGGACACTCACTCCCGACAGGCCCCGTAGCAGGATGGCTGCCACACCTGCTCGGCTGGCTGTGGGCCAGAATGCCCGGAGCGTGGTGGTCTCAGGTGGTCTCAGGTACAAGGACTCTCGTGGGCACCGAGGGTCAGGAAGCGAAAGCTGCCGGCCAGGAAACAGCGTCACATCCTCCACGTCCTCTCTGCCACCGACGAGGGCACCTCTCGGACCCCAGGGCAGGGGCAGGAGCCCCCTCTAGGAGGGCCTCTGGGGACGTGCGGCCACCTCCACCCAGGACTGCGCTCGGGCGTCCCCTGCGTGCGCCGTGGGGACCCTCCTTCTCGGGGTCTCGGCCTCTGCTCCTGCCTGGGCTCATCGTGCAGAGTGCGTCTCCCGGCGGCTCCTCCTGTGTGTGCGTTGCCGTGTCCCACGTGTGTCCACGGCCGCTTCGATGTATGGAGCCGTCACTCTGCAGGGACGCGTCCCCAAGGGGCAGGGGTCCCGTCAGCAGCTCCACTTTACAGGCGGGAAAACCGAGGCTCAAGGACGACAGAGAATGAGGGTCACAGGTGGACTACGGGGGGCCGGCGGGCAAGCAGATCCGACCACCACGACCACCCTCCCTGGGCCACGAGGGGCCCATTGCTGTGGGCGTCTCCGTGTCCGTCCAGTGGTGGAAGCAGCTCGGATGTTCTATGTTTAAAGCCAGGGCCGATTACACACAGTAGAACCCGCCTGCGGAGGGAGGGCGGTTCCGTGAGTTTGGGCAAATGCACACAGGTGTGTGGCCCCCACCACGGGCACCAGGCAGTGGGTCCCCAGTCCCCCACAGCCCCCACCCTTCACCGTCCAGACCCTGACCCTGCCTCAACCATCTCCTCTGACGGACCGGTTGTGTCATGTCGTGTCCCCACGGTTGTGTCGTGTCGGGAAGGTCTTTCCAACAGCACCACACGCTGCCACCAGTCTGCATGTGAGATCGAATCACATGGTGTCACGCGTGGCCGGCGATGCCTTTTATTGCAGAGCCATGTTCCGCCACGAGGCTCTGCTCTGCCATTTACCCGCTGGCGACGTTCCGGCTGCTTCCGCGTTTTGGCTGCAGTCAACAAAGCTGCTCCAAGCATTTGCAGACAGGGCTTGTGTGAACGTTTCTTTTTATTTCTCCTGGATAGAAATGCAGGAGTGAGTTGGATGAACTGCACGAGATGCGCGTGTGTGACGGCCTCATTGAGGTGTGGTCCGCACAGCAAAGCCCACCTACAGTCCAACCACATTTGTGCAAACTCCAGAGCAGCGCAGCCTTCACCACAATGCGGATTCAGGGCACTTTCAGCCCCGGGAACTCCCTGGCACCCGCCTGCAGTGTAGCCTCTGCCCGGCCCCAGCCCTGGGCGAGCTCCGTCTGCGTCCAGCATCGTGTTTGCTTTCTCCGGACATTTCTCATAAGTAGAACCATACGGTGGATGGTCTCTCGCACCCGGCTCCTCTCACTTAGCATGTTGTCGGGGCTCACCTGTGCTGTGCCGTGTGTCAGAAGCTCCTTCCTCGTGCTGCTGAGTGGTGCTCCGGGCTCTGGGTTTCACGTCCTGCAGGCAACAGGCATCTGAACTGCTGCTGCTTCTGGGCTCTCGGGGACAATGCTGTCGTGGACACTGGAGCTCACGCCTTTACACGGGCGTGTGTTCTCAGGTTTCTTGGGCAGATCCGGGAAGGAGAGGCTGGGTTGCCTGGAAAGCTTGTGTTTAACTCGTGCCGCTTCTTTTACTTGAGAACCGTGTTGGGTGCAGCTGTGTCTGCGGGGTTAGGTGGCGGAAGTAAGTGTCCTAAATCTCTCCTGTGTCCCTGGGAAAAAGAGCACTGAGTGTCTCGGGGGACCAGTCCCGGTCCTGCCCGCGGAGACCGCAGTCCTTCCCGTCCTGCAGAGAGGAGGCCAGCCTCCACCCGGGGGCCGCCGAGAGCAGCTGAGCAGGAACAGGACGTCTCTATGGGACATCCGGGCAGTTCCAGGAGGGCCCCGGACAGACGGGCCCCCGGCGCCAGCACCGGCCCTGGGTGTAAACGCTGCTTCCTCCCTTGTCAGGGAGCTCAGCCGAGACCCCCCCGGACCCTCTTCCTTGGTTTCCCTTTGCATGTCTGGACCCTGGGTCCATGGGGCTCAGAGAACCAAAGTGTGTGTGTGGGGGGGGGTGCTCATGTTCAAACACACCCCCACCCCACCATGAGGACAGGTTTCTGCAGACAAGCTCTGTTCGGAAAGGACAAGTGTCCACTGAAGTGCTTGGCTTTACAGTGTTCAAAGGTCAGTCCTGTAAACACTACCTCTGATCTTTCCATGCGGGGTGAGCAGGGGACCCTAAATGGAAGGTTGGTGTGAGGGTCGGCCGTGCGGTCTGTGAAGATTCACAGGGGTGTCCGTGTCTTTGGAGCTCAAAGCCTCTGGACCAGGCTGCAGCGTGAATGTTCCCATGCCAGGGTTTGGAGGTCCTTCGTCCCTAGGATGTGACGTGCCCACCCTCACTGGTGCTTGTGCCACTGACAACAGCACAAAGGAAACTTACAATCAAGTTAACCGAGGAAGTGAATCATCCTTTATGAGAAAATTGTTCTACTTTACTGAAAGATATTAGGGGAGACATGAATAAATGGGGAGGATGCCAAGTTCATGGGTAATAAAGCCAAATACTGAAAACCTGAGAACTCTTCCTGTACTGGTCTAATTTTTCAATACAATTCTAATCAAAATCCCAGCAGGGTTTTCATGGAACTTGACAAACCGAATCTAAAATTTGTATGTCGAAGCAAAGGGCTGGGAAGAGATAACAGACTCCTTATCTCGGCGAGGCGCACAGAACAGTGGCCAGACGCAGAGTCTGGATTTCGTATCGTGAAGTCACAGCGACGGACAAGGAGGAGCCGTGCAGGGTGGGCAGCGGGCCGGTGTGGGTGGGGAAGTGCCCAGGACCGGACCACTTATCCACGGAGACCCCGGTGGCACACAGGTGGTACACAGGTGGCATACAGGTGAAACACAGGCGACACACAGGTGGCACACAGGTGATACACGAATGGGCCTCAGAGCCCTTTTGTGTCCAGAACAACAACAAGAGCAATCAAAATAACTGAGCCACCGGCGGATGAGATGCGGGGTGTATTGACACAGACGATCTGAGTCACTTTTTCAGATATCCATCGGTTTCAGCCTCGGGGATGAGGACGAGCTATTAGCTGAGCGATGACATATTATGAAGAAGATATTTCAATCCAATAAAGACAGAGGCCACACGCACAGTTTGCAGGAGACTTAGCTAAACGCTACGGCTCGACCCCATCAGCAATTCTAGGCACGAAGGTCAACACTCCAAAGTCACCTTCCCCGTGACCTCCCTGGGCCAGGACTGGACAAGGCGACTGAGCCTCTGGTGTCCTGGGCCAGTGTCTTCCTGCCGACAGCCCCACTGTCTCCCACGAGGACTTTGGACCCCTTTCCAAGGTGACACGTCTTTGTGTCTTTCTACTAAGGCGTGAAAAGGAGGAACTGGACCGAGTAAATAGGTCAGGGTGGGTGAAGAAAAGACCCAGGCCCAGAAGTCTGGTTCGCAGGCAGGGGACAGGGAGGCTGCCTGGGCTCTCGGAGCTGGGACAGCCAGCTGGCGCGCCCGGGCGTTTAACGTGAGGAGCTCATCGGTGAAGCTTCCGGAAACGATCCCTGCATGTGGCTGCGCTGCGGGGCCGTTTTCCTGGGGAGTCTTTGGATCCAGGGATTGAGGATGGGGGGACGTGCCCCTGGGTGGAACCCCCAGCACCGGGGGCCGCCTCCCCCATTTCTGCTCTTCCTTCTCCCTGGAGACCGGGAGACGCACCCGCTCTGCCTGCCGGAAAAGGAGGTGAAGCGGTTTTCTCCCAACCCCAACACGGAAGCACTGCGTGATACTGTAGAGAATACATAAGCTCCCGCTGATTTATTTCCGTCTCCTTCTGGGCCTGGCCCGCGTGCGGGAAGCAGAGAGGTACCTATTCAAGTGACAAACCTGTCACCAAGACGGGGTAATGCGTTGGCACTTCCAGCGTCCCAGAGCATCAGGCTGCGTTTCTGAAATAAATCCTGCCCTGACATCGTGCTAACTCTTGGTATTTATGTAGCACTTCTGTTCCCAAGGTGTCTGTGAATATATCGCCTCCTTTCCTCCTCACAGGCTAATGCTTGCGGACGTCCCCCCAGAGCGTGGCACCGCTAAAAGGGGACAGCTGGATGGTGGCCTCAATGACGTGAGGCTCTGCCCCTCCCCCCTGCTCCCACCCCCACCTCCAGCTCACCGGTCCTTCCTCCTGCCGTCCTCTGCCCCCAC
>VBSM01003144.1:605393-638308 GCA_008086735.1 Cheirogaleus medius
GGGAGGCAGGTGGGAGAATCCCATGTGCCATTTTGGGCCCAGGGCTTTGAACATTCTTTTATCCGCTGGAACATGATCCAGTGTGCTCTGCAGTCCAGAACCTTCCCCTCAGTTAGGCAGCGTGAGGAGGGGGCTCTCTTGCTCCCCAGGGGGCTCTGCTACACCAGCCTCTCACAGCCTAGGGCCCCCTGCTCTATCCGGCCATCCTCGGGTGAAGGACCGACCTCTCCGTCCCCGGTCAGCAATGCCGTCTCCGTTCAGGTACTGGACTGTTGGACAGACCAGCCACCTGCCTTTCCTTTCTTGAAAGTGCAGAGCTGACCAGGTCCGGGCTAATGGGGGTCTGGGATGATGGGCCAGGTGGACCCTCGTTGGGACGTGAGTTGGGGGGACCACAGACGTGTCACTCGCCCGCCCTGCTGCCTGGAGTCGGTGCCACGTCTCAGCTGGGGCAGCGCGTCCGGGAGGGTTGGCTCTGGCCGGGGGACCAAAGGCCAACGTTTGGTTCCTCAAAGGCTCCCCGAGCCTGGGCCCGAGGAGCTGCTGCCTGAGCACGAAACGGGAAAAGAATGATGTCGAATACGGGGAAAGCATCGGGAAGGCAGAGATACGGGTTCCACATGTGAGAGGAATAAAATAAATCCTGACACCTTGATGAAACGTCGGGTGGTTGAGAGATACAGTATTTTTATGGGGCTGCAGGTACATCGTAATTGATCAAGAAAGCTCTTTGAACATGGGACGCTTTCGGGTCCAGAGCCGACCCGGACAATAAATCGCACTGATTGTGCCTTCAGCCGCATGCCGGACTCGGGAGGGTGTCGGGGAAGTTTGTGATGGATCTGCTTGTTCCCCGCAGGTCTCTGAAGAAGCCACGGGGACGGCAGCGGTGTCTGGGGTGTGAGCCACACATCACATCCGGGGGTAACAAGGCCACCTCCCGAGGCCACTGTGGCCCTCAGGGTGGGGACAGGGGGAGCCACCTGGGCTGGGGGCTCTCCGGGGAGCACAGGGCCTGTGGCCTGTGGGTCCCTGCTGCCCTGCGCCCTCCTCGGATTAGGGCTCAGACAGATCCCGATCAGGAATCTTCCATGCGCATTCTCATCCAGCATCGGAGCGTCCTGCAGTTGGTGGATGGCTCTTCCACGAGGACCACCCACCCACGGCACAGACCACGAAGGTGGCTCGCGGTCTCATCGTACCAGGACCCCTCTTTCAATCCGGCATCCTAGGAGGCCAGCTAGCTGCCGAGGGCAAACCCAGCCCTGACAGTTTAGAAGGCTTGTCCTTGATCCCAGTCCTCACTGACCTCCAGCCTGTCTCAGGGGAGGAGAGTTTTCAAGAAGGTTCCGTGATGAACCACCGCCCCATATCAGTGTCACCGCCAAGCCCTAACTAGCGAGCCGTTGTCACTCCTCAGGTCGCCGTGACAGCCCACCCTGGGATAGCTCTTAATGCCTAGCGTTTCTGAAATACCTTCTTAGGACGTCGTGGTGTTTTAGAATCCACATCACTAATTAATCTGTCTAACTTGAAGACATTTCCAGCCATTCTCAATGTGAAACCTGAAGTCCGTTGTCACCTCACCAACATGCAGCTGCCGCGTTCACGCAACTTGCAATTAATCAGCTCACTCGTTCGTTCGTTCGTTCGACAGCCGCGGTGTGAGCGCTGGTAGGTACCAGGTGCCGCCCTGGGGACCCGGGGGTGGAGAACGAGCTGGACCAGGTCTGCGCCTCCACGTGGTCCCTGCTGGTGGAGGAGACAGAGCTGTGCAAGAACATAGATAAATGCACACACCCCATTCACAAAAGTGGGTGCACAGCCTTAATCTTCTGAAGCAGTCGATCAGCAGTAGCAACGAGGAAGAGGAGATTCGGAAACAATGAAGCCCTGGTGAGGGACAGGCAGAAGACAGGATGGAGCTTTTACAGAAAGGAAGGAGCCTGAGGTAGCTATTTGGCCCCAAGGAAAAATAAACACAAGCCCCTTGGCAGGTTTCAGATTGAAACGCAAAGAAGAAATCCACTGCAGCTCACGCCGAGCCTGCTTTATCCTAGGTTACCTGTGAGGCTGGAAAAAAATGAGAGGCTGTGCCGGGATGCCCAGGTGCCTTCACTGGGGGAGAAACAGAGGCACGGGCTAGAGGTTTGCTCATCACTGTGGCCCACGTCACCTCGCTGGAGTGTCTGGTGGTGATGGTGAGGGAAGGCCTGAGCCCCGTCTTGCAGAAAGCAAGACGGTGAGGCAGCCGGGGCTTTGACAGAGGAACCTCGGGAAGAGAGAGTCACGCAGACCCTCCTGAGGTCCAGCAAGTCTGAAAGGGTGGATGACAGAAAGACGCCTCCGCAAAGACACTGGTTTTAGTCGGGTCAGATTGTGCAGCAACTTGTGCCCCAGGGTGTTGTCAAAACCTGTAAGTGCTCAGGTAGAAACGGAGAGGACTGGACCGGCACAGGCAGGGCGGTTGGAGCTCAGCCCGGAAGGCAGAGAAGGAGGGAGTCCCCAAGCCCGGCTGCCGTCCCCGTCCCCGGAGCACCAGGGAAGCGGTCAGGGTGACGTGGCCGAGGCCACACCCTTTAAGGGGCCACAGGCTGCTGGAGAGAGACTAAACTAGCTCTACCACGTAACTAGGGGGGAAACACCAAACAAGTAAACAACCAGAATAACAAGCCCTAAGGCAGGAGGAGGGAAATCAGTATCTTAAGTTGCTATAATGTATTTTTTTAATGTCCAGTTTTTCCCCCAAAATAAGAGACATACAGAGAAACCGAAAAGCGTGACACATTCACGGGAGAAAGAAACAGGCCATCAAAGCTGCCTTTACAACGTTTGGAATTAGCAAAAGAAAGTGAAGCAGCTGTTACAAATAAGTTAAAAGAACTAAGAAAAGGAGCGATACTGAAAGAAACGCAGGAAGCCATGATGACAACGTCTTATCAAATAGAGAATATTGATAGATATATTATCATCTATATAACTTACATATAAAATATGTAAAAATATATATATATATAAAATTTTTGGTGTTGAAAAATATCATATCCAAAATAAAATTTCACCAGACGGGCTCAAGAGTAGATTTGAGCCAGCAAAAGAGAAAAACAGAAAATCTGAGGGTAGATTGATAAAGATTATGTAGTTGAAAGAACAGGGAGAAAAAAGAATAAATAAAAATTTTAAAAAAACCCAAACCCCAGGAAGTTCTGGGCGCTGCCGAGGGCTCCAGCCTGCACAGGGTCATATCAGAAGAGGAGGACGGAGACAAAGGAAGAAAAAAATCCAAAGAAATAATGGCTTAGAACATCCCAACTTTGATGAAAAACTAAACTACACATTTAAGGAGCTCGATGGAAAATCAGTAGGATAAACACAGATATTCACATCCAAATACAGCAAGGTCAAAATGCTGAAGGAGAGAAGAAAAAAATCCTGAAAACACCAAGGAAAAGAAGTCTCGGCGTGTTCAGGAGCCCAGCGGGTAACAGGCGACCCCCCGTGAGAAGCCAGGGCCGGAGTCAGGGGCGTGACGCGCGCAAAGTGCCGGAAGAAAAACTGTTAACCGGGAATCTAACTAAGAAAACAACCCACAAGTACAGTTAAAACTAATGAAAACGTTTACAGTGTTACTCTAGAGAATGTTCACCTGGTGCAAAAGCAAGCGGTGAAGGATAGTCGGAGAAACAAAGTCGTGGCTCGTGGGGACGGCGACGCAGGCAGAACTCCAGCCGCACCAATGACAGCCCGGGTGTGCACGGAGTAGTCGGTCCGTCCCAAGGACAACGACTGTCAGACCGGAAAAAGAAACAAGATCCAGTAGATTCTGTCTACGAGGCAGGAGAAACATCTTATAAAGATATGAATCGATTAAAAGTAAAAGTAAAGGTATCACTTGCAAAATAGCACCTATACGAGAACTGATTAGATAATATCAGACAAAACAGTTTTTAAAACAAAAAGTATTGCTAAACCCGAGGAAGGACATAGATAGACGTATATGCATCAGACGAGCCCCAAACACGTGAAGCACGGCAGGGAGAAATACTCGATTCGACGGCAGCAAGTGGGAGGCATCAGTACCTGCTCCCTGTGTGGCTACAACGGAATGGAAGGGCGGGGAGATGTGAAAGGCTTGAACTTCTCAGGACCCCTCGGGACCTGGCAGATACCCGCAGCCTCCACCCACCCACGGCTCAACACACCTCCGCCCCAGCCCACGTGGGACGTTCTCCAGGGCAGAACACACGCTGGGGCAGAAGAAAGCCTCAGTAAATTCATACGGAATGAAATCATGCAAAGTATTTTTTCCAACTACAACAGAATTAAACTAAAAATCAGTAGGAGAAGAAAATTTGTAAATCTACAAATGGACAAAAATTAAGCCGCAGACTTCTAAATAACCAGAAGATCAATGACAAAAACCCACAAGAGAAATTAGAAGACGTTTGCGATGAATAAAGATGAAAACACAGCGAGCCGGGGCCTGTGAGATGCCGCCAAAGTGGGGCTTAAAGGAAAATATATGGATTTAAACTTCTATTTTGGTAAAGAAAAAAAAAATCTCACCTAATCTAATATAAGAAATCAGAAGAAAGTGAGCTAGCAAAACCTAAAGCAAGTGGAAGGGCAGATGTAATAAAGATTAGAGGAGAAATAAATGAAACAGAGAATAGAAAAATAGAAAAAATCCAACAATATTGAAACTGGTTCTTTGAAAAGATCAACAATATTGGAAAACTTTTCATTAGACTAAGAAAAGAAGAAGGACTCAGATTAATAAAATCAGAAATAAAAGAGGAGACATCACCAAAGACCCTACAGAAATGAGAGTGATTATATGGGAATAGTGTGCCAGCACATTAGATAACTTGGATGAAATGGAAACATTCCTAGGAAGATACAAAACACTCAAACTGAATAAAAAAAAACAAGAAATCTGAACAGACCTGAAACAAATAAAAGGAAACGTCTTGAAGCGAAGTCCAGGGCCATATGGCTTTGCCAGCACATCCTACCAAATGTTTAAAGAATTAGTAACAATTCTTCACAAACTGTTCCAGAATTTGAGGAGGAAAGACCACCTCCCACTGCATTCTCTGAAGCCAGCGTTACTCTGCACCAAAACCCAAGACCTCAGAAGGAAAGACACGGACTTCCCGTGTCCGTGGACGGAGCGCACCTGCCAGCCTAGCTCGGGGCTGTCACCAACGTCACGTGAGGAGCGCAAGCCCATGTGACAGGGCTGGGCGCCCCACCGGGGTTTGTCCTGACCCAGGAGCCGTGGGAACTGGGTCCAGGGCCCCCATTAGACTCAAAGGACACAGTAGCCTTGGAGTCCCTGGCAGTTCGCCGTCCCCAGTGGGTGTTTCCCCCCGGGTTTCACTTCCCCGTGCAGTGGGAACCTCACTCAGGGTCTCTGGGTCTGGTGGTCAGGGGCCATAGAGGACAGACACGGAGCTGGACAGGTGGGCCACGGGGGTGGGTGTGAGGTGGCACCCGGGGGAGTCGGCAGGCATGGTGCCTCAGCAAGGGGGGCAGGAGCCGCCACGGCGTGGGGAGGAAGGTCAGGCGGGGCCAGGGGCAAGTGGGCCGGGGAGGAAGAAGCTGCTGGCGCTGGAGATGGAGCAGGAGCACCCACTCGCCACCCCCCCGCCCTTGCTCTTTGGTGCCCACCCCCCACCCCACTCCCGCTCCCATGTACAGGGGACATCTGCTGGCAAAGGGCCTTGCCTTGCTGAGCCCTCTGCAGACGAGGCCGTGTGCAGAGAGGCCAACCTGCGGACAGATGGCCCTGGAGCTGGTTTCTCTGGGGCCGGGGTCCCCCAGCCCGTGAGTTCCAGGGTGCAGCCCAGCACAGACCGGGTGGAGAGAAAGAGCCGGAAGGAGCTGGCGCCGCGGGAGCCTGGTCACAGCTGGGCGTGCTCCGTGCTTCCCGTGAACAGGGAGAGCCGGTCCTGAAGCGGATGACCTGTCCCCGATTTCTAACATTTTATTTTGAGACTCTGAAAAGGGCTAATAAAATTCCTCCAGCTTGAGGCTGAAATGCTTACAATAGTCCAGAAGGACTTAGCAGCATCAAGATGAGAAACAAAAGCCTAGAGCCTGGCGTAAAGGGACGTGAAGATTTGAAGGCAGAGCTCTGCACCTAACCCCTTTCCGCCGCCTCTGTCACCGCAGGCTGGCTCTGCGTCCCGGCTCCGCGGCCAGGGCGGGCTCTCAGCTGGGGGCGGGTTTGTGGGGCTGGGCCCTCCCAGCCGGGACCCCCAGTGAGGCCTCAGCATTTCCTTAAGCCCCCTGGGTCCCCACCCCTGGAGGAGGAGATGTGTCCCCGGGGTCTGGGGCCTCGAGGGTCTGCCCACCCCTGGATGCGGGTTCCACCAGGGCAGGTGCCTGTTTGAGATCCCCACCCCCACCCCGCTGGGAGTCGAGCAAGGCGGGCAGACAAAATCTGCGGGTGATTGAGAACGGCCATCACTTAAGACGATGATTGGTTTAATGGCGTCATTGTGCTTTGTGAAATGTTTTAAAAGCTTCTTCAATAGACAAATAACCTCCACACTTAATTGCTTAAAAGATTGGAGATGGCAAACACCTCCACGGTTTGTCTTCATGGTGACACGAAGCAATTTATAACACAATGGCTTTGACGCAGTGTTGGAAAAACAGCCGTTTGAACGGTGACATCAAACTCAGTGCACTTCGCTCCTGACGGTCGTCCCTCGGGGGCTGGCCGGTTAATGGCCGATCCCCGGAATTCCCGTCACAGACCAGACAGCCCGGGCTCACGGCATGCTCCAGATGTAAACATCCTGCTGGACACCAGCTGCCACGGTGTCACCTCCTGTGGGTCTCGGGTTCAGGGTCAGGAAAGTTGTCAGCAACCCCAGCAGAGAACCGAGCCCCGAAAGATGAAACCGAGAGAGGAGTCAGATCGGAGAGGGGAGACCCGAGGTTGGGAGGAATATATATGTATTGTGGCTTACGCTTCCCTGGGTCAGGGATTTCGATCAAGGTAATTTTCAATAAGTGAAATGACAATAAAAGCCACAGACGCCATGCACCTGTGATTTTGCGGTGGAGGGGGTTCAGTCCACTCCATCTCGCTCCCCATAATCATAAAACCATTGTCCTCCATACAACATCATTTTCAAAGTTTTCATTATTTCAGCATCATTTTATATTAAGCTTTCAAAACTTTTGCCAGTGTAGAGAAATTGCAAAAATATTAAAATGTCCCTTTTTAAAACCATTTGTGTCTCTCCTTGTTATGCAAAGCTTCTATTGCCTGAAGGAGTGATGAGATTAGCCCCAGTGGGCAGCCTCTGCACAGAGACACTAGGGAATTGAGGAGGAGGGTTGGCCACTGATCAGTGGCCGTCAGCGGCATCCTAGACCTCCCAGCAAAGGCCTTGGCATCCGCTCAGAGGCTGCTGCGCCAGTTCCTCTGTGAGGCTCCCCAAGAAGCTTCTAGGATCTGCCTTAGCTCTGGAAGATGCCCCGGGCTTGCGGGGACTCACAGTCGAGACAACACATCACTTCCCAAGTTCTCTCTGATCCGCCAGGCCCGGGAGCCCCAGGATTTCCGGAGGCGGATGTACAAGTGTCTCCTGATTAAGCTGCAATCGCCGCACACCAAGGACGTCCTGCGGCCACCTCTGTGCGCTTCTTGCCGAGAGAAAACACTTAAGGAGCCTAAAGAAGCGGAAAGAAAGAGGGAACGCGGCACCCTCGCGGCAGTCACCTGCAGACCAACGAGGAACCGCTGGCTTGGCCATAAGTCCGCTGCAGGGTGTGAGATCAGAAACCAGGCACAGCAGGGAGGGACTCGCCTTGGCAACGCCCCAGGACGGGAAGGTGAGTTTCTGAGTTTCGCTGGCTGGAGAGGAGACGGGGAGACCCCCCAGCAGACAGCTCCTGGCTACAAGATTCCCCTCCCAGGGGCTCCGACGTCCCTCGGAGATCAGTTACAGGGAGGTCGGAGAAGCGGCCACGGATGGGCACGTTGGCCTGGAAGCCGCTGCCCACCGCAGGTGGGGCAGAAGGACCATTCGCGCTTACTAGAAACGAGGAGGAGGGAGGATTCCTTCGCCCACCATCCTACGGAATAATTTATGTTTACTTGATAGTACCGCAACGTTGTAGGAAAAATCTTAACAAAATTAATTCTATTTGGCATCCAGACAGGTGTTTGGGGACCACATTAAAATGAAGCATATTTCCAGGCAAGATGAAATAAATTATTCTCTCCAACTACTCTTTGTTCTAAAGTTCATGCAAATTGCACGAGGTGTTGCGGGCTTGGGAAAGGAATTAGCCAATGAGCCTCTTACCTGGGCGGTGGCCGCCTTCTTAGCTCGCCCGCTTCGACAGAGATGCTGCTCTTGGCATCCGCACCTGCTGGGCACCATTGGTCTGCTGGGCGCCGTTGGTCTGCTGGGCGCCGTTGGTCTGGTTCCTCCTCGCTCGGTTGGGTCTCGCAGTGGGTTTGCTGGTGTGGGGGTGGGGGGGAGGGTGGGCGGCGGGCGGGATACACACAGATGAGAGTCTCTCCAGCCTGGAGCTTCGGGGGCATAAGCAACAAGCCAACCCACAAGGGGGTGCGGGGGCGGGAGTCAGGAGGACAGTGGGTGCGTTTCCATGGCGCTGCTGCACAGCCCAGGCAGGACCACACCACGGACCACAGGGCGGGAGCTGAGCTGTCCCAGGCGACATGGGAACACGGAGCCGGTGCCGAGGAGCGAGTGACACAGAGTCAAGGCCACCTAACACCCTGCGCAGCCGAGCACCTGCTGTTGGCCATTTGCCAGGTAACATGCCCCCGTCTTGTGCCAGGATTTTCACCATCAAATGAACGCGGTAAGTTAAAATTTTTCCTACAAGACTGTTCTTGAAATTGCTGGAGAGGATTGCTGAGAACCAGAGGTCGCTGTCCGAGCTCGGTGGCCCCGAAGGCCCCGTCATTGTCCTCTCAGAACAACCCCAGGCCCCGGGTCTGATGCAGCCCCACAGCCAGCTCACCTCCCGGCCCAGAGCCCAGTTTCTGCCCGGTCCCTTAGCTCCTGCAGGCCCACCCCTCCCCAACCTGCGGAACTGGATCTGCAGCCTCCCTGGATCCACAGGTGACAGCGTGCCTGTCCCTGCCAGGGCAGAGTGCACAGCCCCTGTTTGCGGCTGGCCACACTCACTTTCATGGAACACACTTTTGTGTTTGTGGCCACTGGCAGGTGTCACCTCACAAACGTGTAAAGACAGGATTGCGTCAGAGCTGATGGGGCGGAGGCTGAAGGCCTCCCTTCCCAGCCTCTGGGCTGAGACAGAGCCTAAGCGTCGCATCTGAGCATGCGACCTTCTAAACCCGGAGCGTGGAGGAGCGCACCAGGGTCTGAGCGTGCCGGCTGAGGTTTTGTTCTGCTTTGTTTATCTGTTCTCTGGATAACAGCTTTTCAGAGTAAACCCAGCAGCAAATGATATCTTCAGGTTTCTTTTGAGATATGAAAAATGAATTAGAGCTTGCGTGTCTTTCACAGTCCTGAGACGATGGTGGCCGCAGTGATAAGGGTGCATTTACCTAAATCCCCCGATCTGAGAGGCAAACGTGGCATCTGAGGCCGTGAGAATATCACGGTGCAACTCCACCTCACGACCAGATAAAGTCGAACTTGGGGAGTTTAAATGACACCAAATATTTTGAAAGAAGACTTTTGTAAACAAAAATATTTAGCAAGAGCAAATGTAAGAGGTACTATGCACCTGGCTTGAGTTCCTTTGGAGAGCATTTGTGGTGTTTTTATTTTTTGCATCCCTTGGATAATGGCTTTATGAAATAAGTCAGTGATGTACGAATAATTAAAATTATGCAAATTCCCACAGACTTGTGTATGTATGTAAGAGAGGGCCGCCCAGGTCAGTTGCACAGAATGGGCGCTGCGCCATACCAAATCTATGTGAATGGTACTTTCTGGAGTTGTATGCTATGGAGATCCTAAGGAAGCATTATCACTTTTCTTTGGAATTACCTAGTTTCCTCTAAATTTCCATCTAGCTGGGTTAATAAGGAATTAACCTCAGCCATTCTTGGGGACCCATGGGGTAAAGTTCTAAAAGACACTGTCTTGGTCTGTTTGTGTTGCTATAACAGCATACTTTAGACCGGGCAATTTATAAATAATAGACGTTTATTTCTCACAGTTCTGGAGGCTGAAGTACAAGGTCAGGGTGCCCGCAGGTTCCGTGTCTGGTAAGGGCCAGCTTTCTACTTCCTGAAGGTGACTTGTTGCTGCCTCCTCCCATGGTGGACGGGCCAAACTCTGGTCTCACCTGGCGGGAGGGCATGAAAGGGGTGAACTCACACTCTCAAACTCTTGCATAGGGGACCCGACCCCAGGCATGAGGGCAGAGCGCCCAGGACCTAATCATGTCCTAAAGGTCCCACCTCTTGACACTACTGCTTTGAGGGTTACGTTTCAACACAGATTTTGGAGGGACACAAGCATTGGAGCCGCAGCAGATATAGGCTCCAGGGCGGTGGGGAGGTTCTTGCAGCCAGTGGTCAGCAATCCCTCAGGACACCCCAGGACACCCCTGCCCCAACCCACGTGGCTCCTTAAGGACCTCAGCTCAAGGTCAGGGATCTTTGATGAGTCCAGGGCAAGGGGACCACTCTCCTCTGTGCTCTTGCCTTCTCCTGGAGGTCTCTGAACTCACAGACACGTCCTACGACTTGAGTCCATCCTGTACACCCGCCCGAGTGCTGTGTGCACCACTGTGCAGCTCTCTAGCCAAGGGGAGGTTGTCTACGCAGCAGCTCGGCCTCTTTCTCCAAGCATTGCCTCCACTGCTCCCTGTCCCACACCTGGGCTGCTGGGGAACCAGCCTCGTCCCTGTACCCTGAGAGGATCCCACAAGCTCACATGCATGCACATGTCCCCGCTGCCCGTGGTCAGAACCACGGCTGCTGCCCTCCCGGAGAAGGCCCTGCTGTGCTGGGCTGCTCAGGAATTCTCCGGAAGGCAGTGGTGTGGACGGAGCAGAGGGCGTGAGAACAAGGGGTCTTCTTGGGTAGACCCAGGGCAAAGGGGCTGGGCTGGTGAGTTTGTTGGCTTAATACATTTTCAAAAGTATTTCAGTAAAATCACCCACTAAACTGTGGTCATCGAGGAGATGGAGAAAGATTCTTACCCTCCATCGTGTTCGGCAGATACCTGTTGAATCCATCTGTTGAATGACTTGTAGTCTTACGCTAGGCACAGCAGGTCCTGGAAGAAGGTTGTTTCATTCAGCGTGGTTTTGTCATAATGCTGACGAGGAAGGAAATGTATCCCAGTGGGGCCATGTCCGTGTGGCTCTGGCTCGTCCTCCCCTGTCCGTGTGGGGTTTCTTCAGGAACTCGGGTTTCCTCCCTGTCCCGAAGCGGCACACAAAACTGGCATGTCTGCGTGGTCCCAGCGTGAGCGAGGGGAGTGAGAACACCTGCTACGGACCCGCACCCTGCCCAGGCTCCTTCCCGCCTGCGCCCTGAGCTGGAACCACTGAGCACGCGACTCTAACCTGCTTCAGTTAATCTTCCTCATGCGTCTACGCAGCTCACGTTCATCTCAGCACGTAATGCTAGAAGTGCTTTGTTTTTTTTTTAGAAACATGCTGACGTTTTTGTGACTAGAAATACGCCATAAGAAAATGAATCCTGTTTCTGCGAACGAGCCTGTGAGAAGGTCGGTTTTCTCACGGGTCGCTCTGCTCAAACCTGCGGTGTCCAGGAACCTACGACGTGATGTGGGAACGTACCGCAGCCCCACGTGGGAACAGGTCCGCCCGGGCCACCGAGGGAAGGAAAGAGAGCAGGAAAAGCAGAAAGGAAAGAGCGGACGGCGTCTCCCTGGCGTCGGCTCCCCGGGCTCGGTGGGGACGCTCTGTCGGGGCGCACACCTATCCTCGGGGGACGCAGAGTCCAGCTCACGGTTTCCAGCCCAGCTGCGCACTCACGGCTTCTCTGCGGGCTGCGCCTCTCCTGACGGCGAGCTAGACTCCCTAAAACAATGCATCTTTTTGTCGAAAGCAGATCATTCACCACCAGGCGCTTTACATTCGGTGTGCCCTGGCCTGGCCCAGAGCTCCCCGGGCAGCACCGCAAGACTTTGCACGCTGGGGAGTGACAGGGTCTCTGGTGACGCTGCCTGCAGGTCCCTTTGGTGCATTCAGGGCTGCTGGCATTCCCCCCCGCCCCATAAACAGGTGATTTAAAAAACTTGTGTCAAATTGAAAGCTGTAAGTCAAACAAGTAATTTCGAGAGTCTATGGAAACTTTGGTTTATGTTTACCGAGAATAAAGGCTCGTGGCCCGGAGGTGAGCAGCAGATTGGTTCTGCATAATCCAATCATTTTTTCCAGCAAATTGGTTCTTGATGCTAAGCTCCTGCACACGCAGCATCAATCACCTTCCCGCGTGCTGTTTCCCTGCCGCCTGATTGGCGCTCCGCCGATAGGCCTCGATCAATTACACAGTTTGAGGCTTGTCACCGAAGACCCCATGCTCTCCCCAGGATGGGTGACACATGCAAACCCAGAGGTTGGCAGTGGGCTTCAAAATCCATCCGGGAACAATTCAGTCTTGCAAAGATCTTTTTCTCTCTAGAGTGGGGTCATATTTAAGGTCCTGGCATGCTATATACTGTGCAATCTTTATCTTGAGTGGACTTTGGAAAAATATTCTCTTGCTAGAATGTACAAGGCAACTTTCGCATTGCTGACGCGTGGCTTGCATAGGAAAGGAAATTGATGGTTTGTCAGGCCTCTGTGGCACATTCGCCTTGCACAGGTGGCTCTGTTGGAATCCACCGTTGAGGCCGGGGACAGCAGAAAGCTGCATGTTCCGTGGGTCATGCAGCACCCGCAGTAGAATCTGGGCAGCATCTTATCATCACGAGCATTGATATCTGTGCAGAGAAACGCATGAATATTTATACGAAGAGGAATGAATTAAGATTATAAATGGCTCTGCATCAGATCAGAACAGGTTTTGCTGCCAAATGAGTTTTTGGTCATGCAGAAGGAAAAAAAAATGAGCTTTTTGGATTTTGGCATTGCAGATAGGAGCCTGTGAGCCCCCGCACCCCGCCCAGAGCAAAGGGAAGACCAGCCCGTTTCTCTCTGGTCGTGCCAGGTGGAAATGGCCCCAGGTGTCCCTGCTGGAGTCTGACCCGTCACCCCAATAAGCATCGAGGTGCAGCCCAGAGGGTCCCAGGACACAGGCCCACAACGTGGAAGCCCTGGGGATCCGCGGCCCTGGCTGGCAGTCACACCAGCTGCAGAGGGAGCCCCAGGCCAAGCGCAGCGGGCCCATCAGAAGGTGAGAAGGGTACAGCAGGTGAGGAGCAGAGACATCTCCTGGGGGAAGGAGGAGCCGCCAGGGACACGAGGGCCATGGAGCCAGGGGTGGGCCCGTATCACAGCAGCCTCAGTCGCCCCCATTGTCTGACCTTCGATTCTGTCTGTGGTTCCCCTTTGGGAGCCACCGACAGCTCCACGGACCAGACCCAGATGGAAAATGCCGAAGGGTTCCACTGTCATGCTCAGTGTGTCCTCTCTTAGCAATTTGTCTCCTGTTTCTCTCTCTCTCTCTGCATTTGCTGCTTCACCCATGATCTAAGCTTGTGGGCAGACAACAGATGCATCTTCTCTGCTGTGACACCTCTGCCTGGCCCTTGTGTGACACTCCGAGCAGGAAGCACCCCTTTCCAGCACCTGCAGGCATCTCCCACCCAACACCTGGACGTCGTGTACACGTGAGGGAGGAAGGAGAGCAGAGCGGCTTCTGTCACCTTCTTTTGGCCAAGACACATTTCTCGCGCACATTCCTGATCATTCTTTTTTCTCCGTGGACGAGCCGAGATTGACGCAGGCAGGGGGGAGGCAGAGAGAGCAGGGGGGAGTGCTCTGCTGGCTGCGTCTCCTTTTGGGGCACGTGAGATATGGTTTTTAATTTAGCCATGCCATTTCTGCAGAAACCAGAACATGCCAATATTTACTTGATTCTTAATACCACCAGACATCTGTCCAGTTTAAGAACCAAGCTACAAAAATGTCACTTTATGTAAACACAACCATTCTTCAGCTAGAGAACGGCTTTAAAAGAAAAATCCGAAATGCTGAAAAAAAAAAAAAAGACTTTATTTAATCAGTGGCAGATATGAGAAGTAATATTTTGGGGCTAGAATACTCATAAGTAGAAACTAAGTTTACACAGAGCAGCAATACTTTTTATTGCCGATAGTTTGGTTTTCTGCAAAAGTTATGATGACTTAGCTGAAATTGGTTTGGGGATATTTTAGGTTGATAAAATCTGCACTTCTCACTTCTACAGCCTGATGCAAACCACGTCAGTGAGCTAACCTTTCCCTCAATTCCTCAGTTGAGAGTATTGATTGCAGGTCATTTTTCTAGAGGCTCCTGAACTTTGACAACTTCTGCAAGATGTTTGGGGACGTGGGCAAATTGAACGCATTTATCACAGACCCAAGAAAACACAGCTTCTTCCTGTCCACGATGCTGCGTCTACAGGTTCCCCCGCTAGCCAGTCGCTGGGAGACCAAGTGTGAAACCCACACGTGTGTGCCCACGCATGCACACACACTTTAGGTCACAAGAAAGAGCTCGCTGGCCCAGCAAGGTCACTGGATGGTGCCTGTGTGGGGTGAAGGCTGCAGGTGGCACCAGACCCAGGGTGCACGTTGTGGCGACGTAGAGACACGTCAACCTGGAAAGGGCAGCACCAACCTGCCGCCCTCCCCACCCACCCTCAGCGTGCATGGCCTCATTCTCCCATTCTTATTTTCAATAGACTTTTTATTTTAGGATAATTTCAGATTCATACACAAGTTGTGAGAACCACGCAGAGAGCATGGGTGGGCTGTGGGGAGCAGGGAGCCCACGCTGGCCGCCGTGGCATGAGACCCTGGTCTGCACCCAATCCGGGAGGTGCCAGGCCAGCGGGGCCTGGGGCTGGGGCTGGGGCCTCTCCCGCCAGAATGAGGCGAAGCTGCCGTGGCCGGTGGAGGGGGCGGAGTACGATTTGCAGGACAGTTTCCCACTGACCGGCCAAGGAGACCTGACGTCAGAACACACTCACTCACTGGCCCTGCCCTCCCCGTAACCTTCCTTGGAAGACAATTTTTCCATGGACTGGGTGGGGGATGGATTCAGGATGATTCAGGTGCATCACACTCACTGTGCAGTCAGACCTCGCTGCTGATGATCCTCAGCATTTGCAGCTGCTCCCAGCGCTGCCATCAGCACTTCAGCTGCACCTCAGATCACCGGGCCTTAGATCCTCACAAGGAGTGCGCGGCCCAGATCCCGCGCATGCGCAGTTTACAGCAGGGTTCCTGCTCCTGTGAGAATCTCATCCCTCCGCTGATCCGACAGGTACTTGGGTCAACGCCAGGGAGGCAAGTCCAATTTGAGACATCGGGACTTGAATTTGACATCCTCATCCCTGCCCTTCCCTGGGACCTTGGCCGGGTCCTCTTCCTCTCTGTTCCCTGGTTCCCTAACTCTAAGATGACCGGGTCTCTCCAAGTAAAATCTAAGGTCCTCTCCAGCCCTGGCCACCTGAGCATTTCAGAAGATAAGCATGCTGCCAGGGCGCCGACTGCTCTCACCTGCATCTCAGTGATGCCTTTCAACGCGTGCTCTGTCCGGGCAGGATTACCCGGCTGCGATGCTCTCTCTGTGGGCTGACGAGAAGGAAAAAGGCTTCATGGGACAGCGGAGGAGGGGCTCTTACCGCCCGCAGCACCTGGGGTTGGGCCATCGCTGCGCGGTCACCTAGAGAGGCCCTTGAACTGTGCCGGGGCCCCGTCAGCGCAGTGCACACGTGTGGGGTGCGAGCCTCGCGGGCGCGGCCTGCGCTGTTTGGCCGCAGCTGAGACTCCTGTAACGGCTTGGCTCGTTGTGCCAAAGCAGTTGCTGCTCCCAACGCACTCGGGGTTGTCAAATCGCTTGCTATTTGCTTAACGGAAAACACGGAAAAACACCAACCTGTGAGTGGAGAGGTTTGTGACCAATGATCGTCTTCAAGTTGAATAAGTGGGATTTTCAGCTCGTTTATCCATCCTGCTAGATTTCACAAATTTAGATCATTTCTCTTACTCTGAAGAAGGAATAGAAGCTCTAAAGAATAAATGGATGCTGTCACCAGTGACTGCCCCACGGGGAAGGATGGTCCGGGAGAGAAAATGAGCAAAGGCACAAACACCCACTACACAGACATGCAGTGGCATCAGCGGAACATGGGAGAGTGATCGAATATATTGGTAAAGACAAAGAGTAATTCTATAAGATCCAGTAGAGGAAGGTGCGGCTCCACTGAGATACGGAACAGGAGGACCGCCGTGTGTGAAGCACAGAGGCTGTGGCAAAATTAAGTGCTCGGGGTTGGGGCGAATGTGCCGGGAGCTGGTGAAACTCCACGACTTTGCAGCCGGGAGGACCAGTGTGAAGACTACCTGGTGGACCGGCTGCCTGCCTGGTCGCCCCGCTCTGTTCCCTGAATTGGGGTGGCAGCTATTGCTCAGTTCAGCCACCTGTTCCCAAGAATGCCACCTAGACGTGTCCATTTGCTTTGCGTAGATGCCGGAGCACCCACGGGCAGTAACCGTGCCCTCACTGTGGAACTAGGGCAACGTGACTATGCGCACGGCAGGACACGGTCCTTCCAACAGCCGGGGAAACTGCCGCACAGGTGCGCACAGGTGAGACCAGGTGTCTCTGTGGGTTCCAGGAATGCAGCGCCCAGCACGGTGGGGAGAGCACAGGGACACCCAGTAAGGCTGCTATTGGGATAGTTTGTGAGGACAAGCACAGTTACAGGGACAGCACAGGAGCGCACATTTATAAACTCTTCGTGCTAATAGGAGGTAAAAATATATTACCCGTGGAATTCGGATGCAGGTGGAATTGTTTGAGCAAAGGTCTGGACCAAGAGAAAAGAGCAGATGAGGTGAGATGCAAAGCCGAGGGGCTTTTCTGCCTTGTGGCATCCTCTGCCCAACTTCACTCGATCAGAGCGGAGGTCCCCTGTCACACTGGAGAACTTGTCCCTGTGCCCCAAGGAGACAGAGACAGGCACGAGACAGGCAGTGAGGCACTAAGTCCACTGCAGCCATGTGACATTAAGGTTTCTTGGAAAATCACGACTAATCATCTTAGTTGAGGATAAACTGAAATGCACCAAGATTTCCTTTTATACATAAAGGAAAGCAAAGAATTTTTGAATTCCTTAGAAAAAAGTTTCGCCTGTGGCAAAGAACATTCTATAAATGTCCACTGTGGCAGGAAGTTAGATTTCTTTAGGTGTGAAATGCAAATCATCGGCTTCAATGTTCTCTGTATCCAAGACAACAGCTTTAAGTAGAGAAACACATAGAGACAACATTGCCAGGGGAATTTGCTTATTAAAAAAACCATTAAAATGAATAAGTAAATAACTACTATAAGCTATAAACATCTCTACCTTTCTCCAAGGAGTCAGAAATGGGCTTAGGGATCAGGAAGGGCGAGTAGGCTGAGCTCACCACAGACGTGAGGGGTGGAGCCGCTGGACACCCCGAGAGCGACGGTGGGTTTAACGGAACCCGGTACGTCCAGAAGTGCAAACCAGAATCCAGTGCAGGATGGCTCTGATGGGATTTTCTTACCTGGAAAGTATGCATGCCCTAACTTTCTGATTTATATGCCATTGACGGCGTCGGTAATTCATAAATTGGAGTTCTCAGCAGCTGTGAGTAACGCATTGCCTCGCAGGGGACGTTTCTGTCTTCCTTCCACTCTCGGCTGTCCTCGGCTTTCCTGCATGGGGACGCACTACACAGCTTATTGAAATAAATAAAAGAGATTTATAAATAGAGGCTGTTTAGATAAAGGCAAAACATCATCCATCTGGAAAGAGGAGCTTATCTGCAGCAGATATGTGTTTATCCAGGGAAATTGGCAGTGCATTAAACCCCACCGCCCTATTTTGCAAGGACATAAAACCACCATTGACAAGCCCAGTGGTCCATCGCAAAGCCAGTCCCCTGGGACCCGCTCTGGATATATTGGGCTATTTCTCTTCGAGGCAAAGCAAGGATTATCCCAGTGCAACATCAGCGTGAGAAAGAGAACGGAATACACCTCTAATGTATGCCGAGTCTCGTGTCATGCCCACCGAAGTAGAAATAATGATTTCTAAAGAGATGACCTGCAGAGTGTTACGTTTTAGGCTGTGTTTAAAATGGTACGAATAATCCAGTCATGGCTTGAAACTGACCACATTCGTGGAGAATTCCTCCCTTTACTCCTCCAGTTGAAGAATTGCAAAAGGGACCGTTTTATTTGACATAACACGGAAATTTTCATAGACAATCTCTTGCACACTCGTGTAACTTTTTTTTATCTCTTGCACTTTGCAAGATTCTTAAGCCCCGTAAAGACTTTGCACCCAGAGAATAATTTGCGTCCCCAAATCTGGCGTGTTCTTGTTGCAAAGCACACCCTCTCAACGACGCTCAACTCTTGCAGAGCGTGGACTGCCGTGGTCCACTTTGGTGGGTGCAAAGGCATGCCCAAGTCTCGACAGCTTGTGATCTAACGGAAATTGCTTCATTTTATTACATGGTGAGAGTTGCATCTGAGAGTGAATTTGGGGTGATAACTTATTTTCCTTCGCTTTCAAAAATAGCCGTCATCGTCTGATCTTGTTGTTGCTGAACACTGAAACCACGTGGTCGAATGGTGGTTGTGTGGTCCACGAGACACCAAGATGCTTTCAAAGTGGCAGCCGAGCTCAGAACCCCAAACCAAGTGGTTGTCCTGTCCTGAATCTTCCCTGTGGTTGCGATTCAACAGAAGACAATTCTTGTATCTTCTTCAACACAGCAAGATCTCTCCTCTTGCCTCTAACATGACTGTCGGCTGCGTGCTCACCACGCGGGAGGTCCGCGGTGGATGCCAGGATCTGCTGTGTGGGCGGCTGGCCCGGCAGCTCCCGCGGCACAGGGAGGGGAGGACAGTGTGTGGGTGACGTTGCTTTGAAGAACTGGAAACAAGCCAGGCTTTGCTAACGTGAGCCATTAGCGCCATCAGCCCACGTGGCCAGAGACATGGGACACAAACTATGCTTCACTTCGGCGTCCTGTGGTCCCCTGCCAGGGCCCCGCAGGGTGGTCACGGGGACTCTGCAGAAAACGATGCCGCGTCAGAGCCCGGACATCGCTCAGGAACCGCACCCCCATTCAGCAGAGATGAATTCCTTACTTTCAGACTAGATGTCGGAAAACTGAAAAAGCGAAAACGACGCGCTGGGCTCTCACAGAGGCACGGCCAGAGCTGGGGGCACAAAGGGGAGATGCTGGGATTCGTCGAACTCAGAGACGCGGAGGAAACACCCGCCGATCTGGTCCTCGAGGAGGGGACGCCAGGTGCGTGGGGATGTCTCAGACCTCGGGGACCCACGTTCCTCAGACTCGGACATCTACGGGGGAGGTGCTGGTCACCGGGGGCTGGTGTCTCTGAGGAAGCACACTGAAGATGGTTCTGGAAGTCAGAGGAAAAAATGAAAGCAGAAGAGAGGCAAGCGTAGCTGTGGAAAGTCATGGCCGCTGCCAGGCGGGAGGGTCCCCAGAGCTGGCCCTGGCGGCGCAGGAAGCGAACGGGAAGGAACGACCCTCGCGGCCCCCTTTGCCACCCCTTACTTGCAGCGCCCGGCAGGAAGCAGCTCAGCCCACGGAGTCCTCCCGCCTCTTGCCTGGGGTGCTGGCATCGCCGGGCGTCCGACTGCGCAGGCGGCAGTTTCAGCTTCCATTGCGGGAACTGCAGGTGGATTGGTGGGTGGCGTGGTTTGCACGTCTGTCCCTGCAAAACTCATGCTGAAGCTGCTGCCGTAACAGCGTTAAAAGGTGGCAGCTTCAGAGGGTAATTAGGCCTCGGGGCTCTGCTCTCCTGAGTGAATTAGTGCCGTTACGGGGGAGTGGGTTCGTTATCGCTGGGGTGGGCTTGTTATAAAAGGGCCGGCGTGACCCCTTCTCTCTCTCTCTCTCTCTCTCTCTCCCTCTCTCTCTCTCCTTCCATCATGGAGAGGCACAGCAAGGCCCTGACACATGCTGGCACTTGATATCAGACTTCCCGGCCTCCAGAACTGTGAGAAATAAATGACTCAGTCTCGGGTACTCTGTTGCAGCAGGAAAAATGACCAAGACGCTAGATGCAACAGCAGAAGGAGCAGCTCGCACTCCCACTCCGGGATTCCCGCGCCCACGTGTTCTGCAGGGGACGGATGACTCCACACACCGGCTGCTCGTTCACAGTGTTCGTACAACATCCCATAATATCCACGTCAGCCCCTTCACGAGCTTGCCTGGAGACGGTGCTTCCGCCGGGTATCCTGCAGCTCATCGTCTCTTTCTGGCAGACGTGGCCCTCCCGGGCGGTGGCGGCGTGCATAGCGAACCCTCCCTGGTACCACCCCCTTCGCCGTGCCGTGAGCTTCGTGGTCGGAGGTGAGCTGTGCCGAGACCACGGGGTGGACGTGGTCTCTCGTGAGGTGCACACGTCCGTGCCGGTGAGAGCACCGCGGGCAGGGAACCCACACCCGTCCCCAGAAGGCGCGTCTGCGACGGCGAGGAAACCGCCGCCTTTCCACGGTGACCTGGCTCGGTGTGACCAGCGTGCGGACACGTGACCAGCCGGTGGCCCCGGAAGTGGTGCCAGGCGGGGCGGCGGCAGGTCAGCGCTCGCTGCAGCGGCGGCCAAGTCACCTGCAGGAGGAGGACGCCCCTGTGGCCGGGACCGCTCTGAGCAGGTCTGTCACCACGGCCGCTTCGTATTAATATTGATATTCTGGCCCACGGAGGAGGCCCAGGAGAGGCTGGAAAGCAGAAACAGACGAGCCCTGTCTCCCTTTTAGCTGCCTGTCAGTGTCGCCACGGCCCGATCTGCCGCAGCAGACGCACTGTGTGAGCCTGACTTGGGGACAGACGTCTCCATGTCCTTTGCCCATTCTGTGAATGACATCCCCGTCCCCCTGCCCGGAACTGCCTGTGGACAATATTCCAATTCATTCCGTTCAGCCAAGGCCACCCGGGAAGCGTCAGCAGGCGCTCGCGCATGGCGCCGACACTCGGTGAGCTCAGACTTCCGCTGACTTCTCCGGGCGAAGGCTCTCGTCGGAGCCTCAGGTCGTTTTGATCTGCGGATTCCAAGCAGTTTTATGTCGACTGACTTTTACTTTTTAGGGAACACACAAACCAGGACTGAAGCCGAGAGTGTCTTCTGCATAGAACCAGATGCCAAACAGACCATTCTTGGCTAAACCGCGCAATACCCAAATATTGAGGAATTTATGTTCCTTGCACTAAAAATCTGTTATAGATTCACTGTAATCTCCATAAACATGAGATCTGTGTTTTCCATTTGCCTTTCTCCTCCCGCCAGGCCGAGGGCCACACTGCAGACTTTGCTCGCTGCATAGACGTGGCCGTCTGCTGAACGGTCGGCGTGTAAATGGGTTGGGAAATGATGGAGCTCCCTCCGCACAGCTCACCCCTGCAGGAGAGACGCTGTCCTCAGAAGTGTCGCCGTGGTGATGAGCAGGTAGCTCCAGCAGCACGTTATCCTTTCACCTGTGAGTATAAATTAGAAATTCCCTAATTAGCGTCACATCAGCACAGCCTGTGTCTGCCACACCTCTTAAGGCATAAGAGCATTTTATTCTAAGAAATATGAATAAATTTTTATCCAAATCGTGAGGATTTGCCTTCTTGGACAAAGCCTAAGTCCCGAGTTGCATAATTATTCTAATTTAATTTTAGTTTAGTTTAAACACGTAGGTCACGTCTGCTCAATGAGAACTGTTTGAGTAACTCCTCTTTTGACATTAATTTCTCAACCTATTTCTAGATGTGTGAGGAGCACACATACTAAGTTGGAAAACAGGTATTTCTGGTATTGAATCCCGTTTTCACTAATCCATCCACTGATGTGTTTGTCCGTAGCTCGCGCAGGAAACGTCACGGAAGGGCTGCTGCGTGCTGAGCTCAGTCACGGATCCCGCGCAGGAAAGAGGAACGAGGCCAGCCCCACCCGAGGGAGCCCGGAGCTCTCGGGAAAGAGGAGAATGGGGGTGGGGCATCCACCTGGCAGAAGTGCCAGGCCAGGTGAGTCCTGAGGGATGAATCTGTGTTTTCTAGCCACGAGCAGGAGCACAGGAGTCCGGCAGAAAGAACTGTGTGTGGACGATCATCAGCGACACGTGTGCACGTGCGTGTGCACGTGTGTGTGTGTGCAGAGGGTACAGGGACATGCCCCTGAGAAAATCAGGGTCTAGTGTGACCAGAGAACAGGGCTCCTGGGCGTGTTCCGGCAGCAAGAGACACACCAGAGGTGCGAGCTGGAGTCGGGAGCAAAGGGCCCTGGGTGTCCTCTGGACAAGGTCTCCATCCTGGGGCGGAGGGGACCTCCAACCTGCACATGGGTAGTGACACGCCACCTCTCTAAGGACAGCACAGAGACTGGGCTGGAGCTGGGAGCGGCTGGAGGCAGGGAGACCTCAGAGGCCACCGCCGAGAACGACTGAGGTGGCCTTGGAGTGACGCGGCAGCGGGCCAGAGGAGATGGAGGTGGTTCAGGCTGACTTGGGAGGTGAAATCAGCCAGAGAGGTTGTTGACTGGATGTGGAAGCTAAGACGCTGCCGGACGGCATGCCACGAGTTTAGAAAGTAGCTTAAAAGGAGCCAGCAAGCAGGGACACGGAGGGGTGTGCCAACAGCCCCGCCCAGCCCTGCCCGTCCACACCAGGTCCCCGTCACAGGAGGCCTTGGCACAGGAAGTGACCAGAGAGGAAACGTTGAGCTTTCTTTCCTTTGGCGGCTGATTATTTACTAAAATAAAACACAGACAAGAGCTTGACAAAACAAAACAAAGAAACTTTGGACTCAAAGGAAAAGACCCAGAATGTGCACAAGTATGAGACCTCAACTCGGGGACATCAGCGTGGGGCAGGTGACAGGACAGCTCCAGGTGACAGCACATAGGGGTGGCTTCTTCTTAAAAAGCCCAGCTGTGTTCATACATGGTTCTAAGTATGTTTATTAGGTGTATGAATTACGCCTGGTGTTGAGCTGTTTTGCCAAACAGTTCTATATTTAAAAATAAAAGGATAATTAAAAGGAACATCGGTTGTAATTTTTCGTTTACTAGCAGGAATTTATCCTGCTATAATAGGTAACCCGTTTTAATGTTGCACTTTTGTATCATCAAATAGCATATGGAGCATTCGTCTTTTCAAATGAATAATTTGTTATTTAAAAAACATCTAACCCTACCATAAAAAGGAGAGAAAAATCTACCCCACATTTCATCAAAACAATCGAATTGGTTAATGGTCTGACATAAACTTCTTCCTCACTACATGATAATTACTATCAGCCATGGTTTATCACGTATTACCATTTATCCAACGTGGATTTGCTGTTATGTCATGGCAGCGAGCATCGAATGTCCCGGACAGCACTGTCACTCAGGGCCACATCAGGAGAACGTCGGTCCCCACGAGCCTTGTCTGATTTGTCACGTCCCGCCGCGTCCTGCGGCCAGACCATGGTGTCCTGCGTCATCACCTGCTGGACGATCCTGCTGCTTCTGATTGTCACGATCGTAAGTAAAGCCCAGTTCTTTACCTGCATGGAGATGACACTCTGCGGGCCGGACCTTGATCCTGTCACTGTTCTTTCAATGTCTCCACGACGAGACCGGCTCAGGGAGCCCTGGCGCGGTGGGACCACTGACTGTCGTCACCAGCAAGCTGAGCCTCTGGGGACCCCAGGAAGGCTGCCTGGTCACGACCGGAGGAGACCTAAAGGCGCTGGTCCCACCACAGAGGGTGTGGGGGACAGAGAGGCTGCCGGCAGGGACGTGGCTGCCTTGCCATGCTGGCATCTGACCTCCCTGTGAGCCCAAGGTCCCCGCCTCCTGGGATTACCAGCGTCACGTGGGGCTGTGCCCCACACCGTGTCAATGCTGACGTCTGGGTACATGGTGGAGGGGAAGGTCCTCAGCCGGCTAATTTCAAAATAGTATTTCGATCACTCATCTGCCCGGAGCGCCCAGCCCTCCGGAGCTGGTGCAGTTGACACGTGCTTATTAGCACGTTTGGGCTCCCGCCACCCAGCTGTGTAGTTTGAAGAGCTGTCGTGGGCAGCTCCGGGAGGGTGCATCAGTCAGCAGCAGCGTCGTCACTGAGAGGGGTCCCCGCCCCACGCTGGGGGCCGGACACTCGGCAACTCACTGCTGCTCCGGAGCTGTTGGTGCATCTTCCTGCAAGACAGCAAGGTGGGGGGCGGGGTCAGGGAGACGATAGTGACAGTAATAAGTCATTGGAGACTCACTACTGTGTCGGATTTTATCGTGAATTATTCAATCAAGCGTCTCACAACTGCAGCAGGGGGGTGATGACTCCCCCAACCCACAGTGTTCACGGGGGAGAAGACAGAGGGTGGGGGGTGTATGTCATAGTGGGCTCAGGCCACACCCCCAGGAGGACAAGAAATGGGGCTGGAACCTCATCTGTTCAAAGGGCTGCGTAAAAGTGGCCCCTACTTCTTTCTCGACCGTCTCGACCATCTCTTTTTAAATTGAAATGACAAAAAATCGAGGCAGCTCATCACATGGCTCCGGAGGTTTTTACTTTTTGTTATAATAGAAAGAAGTAGAGGAGCCTGCACTGCCCGGAGGGCCAGGCGCACACCCTACGCCGAAACTAACAGCCAACGTCTCCACGAAGCAGAAAACGTGCAAAGGGACAAAAGGAAGGAGCTGGAGACGTTAGCAACATAGTCGATGAAGCCCTTATTGAACCATTCGGGACGGAGGACACACCTTCTTCCTTGCCAGGTACGGGACGTTCACAAGAATTGATAATTTATTAGGTCCCAAGGAGAATATCAATATGTCCTGTAAAGTAGACAATTGCAAACCAGCCTTTCGTATCACAGTGTAGTAAATCTAGGCTCTAATGACTATAACAAAAGACAAAGAAATCATTCAACCTGGAAATTAAAATAAATAAAAAAAAACTTTTGTTAAAAAACTCATATAAAAGAGAAAATGCAAGTTGAAATTACAGAATTTCTTTAAAAATTGATTATACTTATGAAATTCATTGAAAGCAATAATCAAAGGAAAATCTGTAGCTTTAAATACCTATATAAAAAAATTAACGAAAAATCTAGGAAAAGAACAAAAAGTAAACTAAAATAAAGCACAATGAAGCAAACAATAAAAATTAAAATTAATGTAGTAGAGAAGAGAAAAATCACATCTAATTAATAACTGAAATTTTTTTTCAAAAACAATGAAAATAGACAAGGAACCACCTAACTTGATTTTAGTACGTGAGGAGAAAGCGCTAATATAAAAAGAGAGGGAGGAAGGAAGGAGGAAAGGAAAGGGAAAGAGAGTAAATACCAACTTCCCCTCAAAAAGTAAAAGTTAAGAACTATTGCAGGATATCATTTATGGAAATTTATTCAAATTAAGTTAAAAGTTAGATAAAATAAATAATTTTTTTCTTTCTTTCTTTTTATTTCAAAATATTACAGCAGCACAAATATTTTTGGTTACGTGTCTCAATGTTGTGATGTTTGAGTCATGGTTATGAGTGTGCCCATCACCCACGTCGTGATCCTTGTACCATTAATTAGGTAGGTTTCCACCCCTCCCACTTCCCTCCCCGCTGCTTGGTTTCCACTGAGTGTTACCTCCCTCTGTGCACGTGTGTGCTCATCGGTTAGTCCCAATTTAATAGCAAGTACACACGGTGTTTGCTTTCCCATTCTTTAAATACTTCGCTTAGGATAATGATCTCCAGGTCCATCCAAATTTTTGAAAAAAAAGCCTTAATTCATCTTTTTTCATGGCTAAGCAGAACTCCATGGGGAACATCTGCCACATTTTATTCATCCACTCATGGACTGACGGGCACTGGGATTGATTCCACATCTTTGCCTTTGTGAATTGTGCTGCAGTAGACCTTGGAGGGCAGGAATCTTTTTGATAAAATGACGTCTGTTACTGTCCATTTGTCTATCTTCAATTCGATTAAAATAAAGTCGTGCTACTTAGTTCCTGCATTCTGTTTCAGGGGTTTTGAGCATGTAAGATCTTAACACGTTTCCGACATTCAAAAGGGTCCCACAGCATCACGAAGAACAGTGCCGCCAACAACCCTGTTTCTCCCGTTGCCAGCGTGTCCTGTGGGCAACCCATCTCATCAGTTTCTGGTTGAGTCTTCCTGCGTTTGGGTTTTTGTTGTTGTTCAAAAATAAACCAATAGACATTCTTATTTTTTCCTTCTTTTATATCGTATATATTGTTCTTTTCACTTTTACTTAACAATGCGATCAGTTAATGTCGGTTAGCAGCAATCTTCCTTGAAGGATTCTGTACTTGCACAAACTCCACGGTGTGGATGCACCGAAACCGAACCGAGCAATCCCCTGCGTCTTGCCCTTCGGGATGGGCTGGACGGTCTCTTACGTCAAGGGCCAGAGAGTAGATACTTGAGGCTCACACGTCCCAGGGTCTATCTTCTTCAGAAAAGCTCTGTTCGTGTCTTTTGCTCACTTTTTTAATGGGGTTGAAATAAAGTTATGCTACTCAGTTCCTGTATGCTGTTCGGAGATCCTCAAGGTTCCCTCTGCTCTGGCATTTCATGACCCCGAGACAGACCAGCGGCCGTGCGGCACGGCCGTGTCCGAGACGGTTGCCGCGTAGTCAGCTGCTAAATTATGAGACTTCCTTCCTCTGTTTTAAAAGAGGTCACTTGCTTCTTGCTGACCCGTCTCTTTGTGACCCTGTCAGGGTGATTAGTGAGTGAGCATTCGCACTCGGAGCCGGGCTGCCGTCCTGGCGCTGCCTACTCTTTGCTCTGCCCCAGGCTTCGTGTGAAACGGGCTGATGAACGCCAGGTGTCAGGAAGGTCAGAAATACGAGTGCGAACGCGGCGGGTACCGGGGCCCACGGGATGATCGGTGCCATACGCTGCCCTCGTCCTCACGAGGGAGTGACCTGAGGCTCCCGATACTCACAGCGCTGCACACCGTGGGGGGAAGGCGTGTGGTTTCTGACTTGTGAGTTTGCTTTCTAAAAGCTAAAAATAAACAAATATTTTGAAAGACACTCTGTATGTGCCCCAACGAGCCAACTAAATCGAGCTGAGTCCCGCCGACCTGAAGTGCTACGCTAAGTCTGAGCATCTCTGCAAAAGATCATCTGCTTTGAAATAGCCGCCCACAAATCGCGAGTAGCGATGGAAACAGTGATCCACGGGGGGACCTCCCAGCGGACATTTCCTCGCACACAAATCCCGGGTTGATCCACAGCTTTGCATTTTAGGAGAGTGAGCCAGGCAGTTCCAAGGAGGCCTGCCAGCACTGTGCCAGTCTGCACACATCCCGAAAGAGGCTTCCTTCTAACTGATGAAAAGAAGTGCCGCTGGCCCAAGGAACGGAGACAGACAGACGCCCGGGCGAGAGCGCGCCCCTGGGTCACCGGTAGAGCGCTGGCATCTCCCAGAGGTGCTACCAGACACGGGAGGATGGCGCTGACACCAGCTGTGACGTCCGCTCGGCAGGTCACGTGCACCCGTCCAGTGCTCGGGGGAACCGGGCGGGTCCCCACGCTGATGGCTTGGGCTGCTCTCGCCAGGTCCCTTCTTGAACTCATTTCTGCGAAAAGACTGGCATTTTGGTTTGAGAAGTGAACAATAGAGCACTGATTTTCAATGAGGAACCTAATAATTTTCTTGTGGGAGGCAAGACGTGAACATAAGAAGGTAGCATTGGATTTACTTTGGAAATTAATGCAACATATAAGATTAGTGTGGACATTAATGCAACCTATAAAAGGATTTTTTTTTTTTTTTTTTGGAGACAGAGTCTCACTCTGTTGCCCAGGCTAGAGTGCCGTGGCGTCAGCCTAGCTCACAGCAACCTCAAACTCCTGGGCTCGAGCGATCCTTCTGCCTCAGCCTCCCGAGTAGCTGGGACTACAGGCATGCGCCACCACGCCCGGCTCATTTTTTCTATATATATTTTTAGTTGGCCTATTAATTTCTTTCTATTTTTAGTAGAGACAGAGTCTCACTCTTGCTCAGGCTGGTTTGCAACTCCTGACCTTGAGCGATCCTCCTGCCTCGGCCTCCCAGAGTGCTAGGATTACAGGCGTGAGCCACCACTGCATACGGCCTATAAAAGGATTTTTTAAGTGTCACCACAGGGCTGTTGGGGGAGTGGGTCCCGAATCTCGGGATGGGTGGGGAGGGGGACACAGGAGGAATGACTGCCAGGGCCGACTCCCCAGGGACCATCTGCAGGACGCTGGACCAGCCCCCACTAACCGCCTCTGGGGCAACGGCGAGGGCCAAGGGAGGGAGGTGTGGGGGTGCCCAGCGCTCACTCCTGCCGGGCAGGAGCCCTCCAGCATGCTGCTCCCTGGACAGGCAGCCGGGCGGGCAGCCCCAGGGGTCCGTGTTGAGCAGGTCGGTGTCTTCAGGTCCCGCCGTCCTGCTCTCCGTGGCCGGGCCAAGGGTGGCAGTGCGGAGGTGTGAGCCGCCCCGCTCGCACCCTCTCTCCAGACTCCCTCCTTCCTGGGCCGGCGGGGCCTCGTTCTCAGGAGGACACAGGAGGACACAGGAGGACACAGGATGCCTCAGGAGGACACAGGGCAGGGAAGGAGGTGGGACCTCTGCTCGGACCCCCAGCCAGGTGCGAAGTCCCTCCCAGCTCCAGGTAAGACGGAAGTCAGCTGGGAACCCAGTCCGGGCCGGACTCTGTCTCTGCTGTGGGGTCTCTAAGAACCCTCTTCAGAGGCAGCCCAGCAGGGACCGTTCACGACGCACTGATCTCCCGCGGGTGGCTCTGCGGGTCGTGCTTCATTTGCACGGACAGTAGGGAAACATGATCGAGTCCTGAGCTAGAACCCCATTAGAGAGCAAACGGTATTGATCACAGACAGGGCACGGGAACCAGACACGTATCCAGCTGCAGAGAAGTTCCCAGGAGTGCGACTGAAGAATTCTTCATAAAGGCCCAGCAGACACGAGGAGCCCGCGGTGTGTCAGAGGATCGGTGGGCTGGCCGCGGTGACGCCTTCTGATATTATACTGGGATATCTTCATTGCCGGCAACTCCCCGACACGCCAGGCTACCTGCGGCAGAAGCATTTGCTGTTTCGGGGGTGAGATTTCCACCACCCGTCACAAAATAGTCAGGGCTCAGAGCTGAGTTTGAAAAGAGCATTTCTTATTTGGTTCGCTAGTATTTTGTTGAGGAGTTTTGCATCTGTGTGCATCAGGGATACTGGCTTGTAATTTTTTTTTGTTTGTGTTTTAATTAGTGTCCTTGTCCAGCTTTGGGGTCGGGGTAATGCTGGCCTCGTAGATTGAGCCTGGAAGTGTTCTCTCCTCTTTAATTTCTGGATGAGTTTGAGAAAGACTGGCATTACTGCTTCTTTGAATGTTTGGTGGAATCCCGGGCTTGTCTTCTTTGGGAGGTTTAGACCACTGAGTCCATCTTTGTGCTCTTTGGTCTGTTCTTGTTTTCTGTTTCCTCATAATTAAGTCTCACTGGGTTGCACACTTCTAGGGACTTGGTCGTTTCCTCCCAGTTGCCCGATCTGCTGGTACGTGTCTCTCACCATCCTTCTCAGTTCCGTGGCATGAGCTATAACATCTCCTTTCAATTCTGATTGCATTTGCTTGGTTCTTTTCTCTTTTCTTAGGAAGTCTAGTCAAAGATTGGTCAAGTTTGTTCATTTTTTCAAAAAACCAACTCTTAGTTTCGTTGATCTTTTCTCTTACCTTTTTAGAGTCTATCACATTTATTTTTGCCCAGATCTTTATTATTTCCTTCCTTCTGCTAACTTTGGATTTAATTTGATCTTCTTCTGGTTCCTTGAGGTATAATATCAGGGTGCTTATTTGAGATGTGTTTTCTTTGCCGATATAGGCGTTTATTGTTATAAACGTCCCTCTCAGGACTGCTTTTCCAGCCTTCCATAAGTTTTGGTACGTTCTGTTTCCATTTCTCTTTGTCTCAGGGTGTTTTCTAATTTCCCCTTTGATTTCTTTGACACATGGGTTGTCCAGGAGCGAAAGAAAACACTTTTGGTTTTCAAAAATTAAGCTTTATTGCAAGAGAGAAAGAAAAGTTTTCTAGGAGTTCCTGGGGCTAAGTTCCCCCACACTGGGATGGTCTGATGTGTAAGGAATCAGCACGGAAACACGTTTTTGCCGAGAATCACTCAGTGGGAAAAGCAAGAACGCAAGGACACATCCCAGCACATGGGAAGGACACGCGTCCCAGCTCCGAGGTGGGGAGGAGGGTGGCGTGGGGCAGAACAGGCCTCTGCCAGCCCCACACCCTGGTCTTTGAGACCCGTGACTGTCACCCTCAGTGTCGAACAGGACTTTGCAGATGATTAACAGTCTCAAGAGGGGAGATGGTCCCAGGTGGCCCAGCCGGGCCCCAAGGACTCACTGAGGTTTCTACAAACCAAGAACCTTCGTCAGTTCGATGGACCAGACCAACAGCTGCAGAAGAAGGTGCCCAGCATCACTGGCTTGAAGATGGACAAAGGGGCCTTGGGCCAAGGAATACAGGAAGCCCCTGGAAGCCTCTAGAAGCTCTAGAAGCTGGAAAACAGGAAAATGAATTCTTGTCCAAAGTCTCCCAAAAATATTCAGCCCTGATGACATCTTGGTCTTGGCTCAGTGAGACGCACGTCGGGCACCTGCTGTCCAGAACAGTACCTTTGTGCCGTCCGAAGCCACTCAGTCTATGGTGATTTGTCACAGCAGCCACGGGAAGCTGACACAGCCAGGGAAGAAAGAGTTTAGCTTGGGGGATGCTTCTCTCTCTCCCGCCCTCAACCCTGGAGTCAGACATCCCGGGCTGGGGCTGTGGACGGCAGGTGCGCTGGGTAGAAACGCCCCGCGTGTCGGACAGGCACAGATCTGCTCCCCCGTGTGGGTCTGCGTCCCCAGCGGAACCCACGACCTGTCCCAGACCACGTGGAGAGCCAGGTCTTGCACTTGAGTCAGACGAGCCAAGGTCTGACCACCAAGAAGAAGACTTTGCCACCCGCCTGGGAGCTGTCCCGGGCCCCCAGCCACGTCCCATCCGCAGCGTGCTCCCCTTTTGGTCCTACGGCTAGCCCTGTGGCGCCGCTTCGGGGACTCGCTGTTGAGGAAGGAGGAGCCAGACGGGAGCACCGGGGACTCCAAGCGGGGCAGGCCTCACCCCACCCCTCCTGAGCAGACGGGGAAGAAGTGAGATATGGGCACTGCAGCCTCTGGGGAGAGGCATGCAAAGGCCCTGGGGTAGGGGTGCTCTTGGAATGTTCCGGCAATCGTGAGGACGTTTCCTACACAGCTGTAACTCTAGAGCCTAGAGCGGTGCCTGACGTGTCCTCGGCGATAACAAACACTCGCAGAACAGATACAAGAAGCTCGGGCACTTAGTAAACATCTGTCGGACGAGATGAACGAACATCGCTTTCTAGAAACTGGAATCAGCAAAGGAATGGCCAGTCCTGGCCCGCGAGTCCCCGGAGCCTTGAGGCAGCAGCAGCAACACAGATGTGGCAATGCTCAGGTACGTTAAAAGGCAAACCCCGGGGGCAGCCTGAATTTCCCAAAGCACGCGGCAATTACCGTGAATAGATGAAGATTAAATCTTATTAGTCTTTCTGCTGAGGGATCCAGAAACAGACTGTGCTCCCTGCAGACACGGGAACTGAGAGCCGGCGGCCGCAGAGCCCCACGAGAGCGTCTGCACCACGGGGCGTCCGGCCCAGACCCGCCCCGCCCCCCCCCGCCCCCGCTGGGGAGCAAAGGGCCGGCGCCCCCCCTGCGGCCGCCACTGCCCTGCAGCGAAATCGAGTGTCCTCGTGCCTGTCTGGAAACACACAGCTCAGGAAAGCAATCTCGGCCGTGTCTTCAGTGTCAGCGTCTAATTTACCGGCGCCCTCACTCTCAAAAATAGCTCCGTGCCGGGTAGCGGCGGCTGATCAGGGCCGCGAAGCTCCATTTTCCCGCCAAGCTGCTTTGTCCGCGGAGTCGCCGCTCCTGCTCTTAACCGATTTCACCATCAAAGGTTACTTTCTAGTGTATAACTGGGGTTTTTCCCTAGTAATTCTTTCTCCAGCGCTCGGCACAGACAGGCTGAGCAATGCCTTTTAAAGAAAAATGAACAGAACAGAGCGTGGCGGATTGGTTTGCATAGGTTGTCGGCGAACGCGAAAAAAATGGGGAGTGGGATGAAAATAGAGAGCGTTTCTCATCTTATCATCTCCGGGCCGAAGGGTCAAATGTCACTGGGAGTCCTCCCCACCTGACGTGGCTCACGGTGCCCATGGCTGTCGGTGCCCCCGGGTGCAGATCTGAGAACGGTTCACACAGAGAACAACCCTCTCCAAAGTCAGTGCCGGGGGGACGCAGCCCCTCGGTTCCCGGTCGCGACGTGATCCTGCGACAGCCGCTCGGAGGCCAGGAGGAGGCTGTCAGGTGGCAGCTGCTACCTGAAACCGCCAGGTTAGCGAGTCCGGGGCTGGGGTCACACATGGCCACACGCGGGGTGGATTACAGTAACAGAGAGGTGTTTCCTCTCAGCTCTGGAGGCCAGAAGTCTGCCCTGAGATGCTGGCGGAGGCCCTGCAGGCCTGGGGGACGTCCCTCCTGGCTGCTCACAGCGTCTGGAGCAGCTGTTCTCAGGAGGAGTTGAGATGCTCTGCAGGGCCTTGCACGGGCACCCTCAGGCCCGACAGCCATCGAGGCAGAGGGGACGGCAGCCTGCGGAGGGGACAGGAGCCTGCGGAGGGGACGGCAG
>VBSM01003144.1:659791-670295 GCA_008086735.1 Cheirogaleus medius
GTGCCCTCAGGCCCGTGGACGCCCGGGCAGGGCTTTGCGTGCGGAGGAGCCGGGTTCCTGGCTCGCCCGAGTTCCAGAGCAGAACTGAGCCCCAGCCCCCTGCGGGGCATAAACGCATCAAGCTATTTATGTCTCATTCCTGCTGGGAAAATCTGCTTGGAATGTTGAAACCCGGAGTCTCCGGCCAAAGAGAGCGGGATTTAGGTCGTGAAGAGTCTGCAGCTGCCTGCGCAGCGGCGGCCTGGGGACGGAGGCTGGTCGTCCCTCCCCCGCGCTCGGTCCTGCGCCCGCTGTCTCTAGGCAGAGAGAAAGGACAGGCGAGTCTTTCTCTACGACAGCTGGGACGTGGCATTAGCAGTGCCCGCTCTCCGGCCAGCCCACGACCCGACCACGCAGTGCTGGGAACATGGGGCCACGCCAGGGCCAGGACACCGCTGTGCTCGCAAGTCGGGCTGTCCTTGGAGAGCTCTCATCTCTGAAGTTCACTGTGTGACTTCCTGTTTGTTGGGGTCGGGGGAACCCTGGAGGCCGCTAGCAGATGTCACGAGGTCCCCGAGCGAGCTCTGCTCCCAGAGGCTTTGGGAGGACTCCGTGCCCCTGGGTGCAGGTGTCGGCGCCAGAAGGAGCAGGCGTGAACGGGAGCCGTAGGTGCTTCGAGTTTCTCCTGGAAAGAGCACCTGGGCATGCTTTGCACATGCTCAGACAATAAGAGTCAAGAAGACTTTAGTCTTCTAAAAGCGCGGGGTGAAATGAGACACGTAAAACTGAACATTGCGAGTTTGTGCCACTCAGTTCTCCACTTTGTCCCGCCTGCCCTGCAGCCCCTGGAGAGTCAGATGCATTCCAGAGCCTTCTGCCCCGTAGATTCGACCAGAGAGGCGGGGGCAGCGGGAATCCGGGGGAGGGAGAGGGAGAGGGAGGTCCGGGCACCGGACTCAGCGGCCCGTTCCCTGCAGGGGCCCTCAAGACGGCACGTGCTGCAGCCAAATGTCCTGCTCCCGTCCCGGCGGATGTCCTGCCTCCTCCGCACTCTGGTCTTTCCTCCAGCTTCAAGGAGGGCTCTGTCTCCGGCCTGGGCCTCAGGGAAGCACAGCCACACGGAACTGGCTGCAGGACACCGGTGCTCATGGCTCCTCTTACACACCACCCTGCATTGACGGCCACCCCCCCAGAACCACCCTGGGCTGCAGGGGCCTCGGCTTCTCCGGGGCCCAGGCCCACAAGCCTCCAAGAGGATCTCGGCCTCTCCGGCATCCGCCCACATGCGAGAAAAGGAGGATTGTCGGCCTGCGTCCCCCTCCCTGCCATTTCCACTCCCATCCAGGAACGTGTCACCGTCGGAAGAGTTATGAAGATGCTCAGGAAAATAAGCTGTTAAGAAAATGCGTTCAGGGGTAATAAAACGAAAGGGCTGTGCTTCTTCTTGCCAAAGGAATTGCACAGAGGGACATAAAATGTGATGTGACGGCTGTAACCTCCCGGCGATGGCTTGAGGAGGGTTTGGATGCAACACGAGAGACGCTGAGGCTGGGGGCTCACCCACAGGCTGCAATGTTTAAGGGACACGGACGTGTCCTCGCCTTTGCCTGTCCCTCTGAGGGGGACGTTCAGCGTGGCCCAGGATGCCGTGGCCACCGGGGAGCGGGGGCTGCAACAGCAGAATTGCTGGGAAACCCAGAGAGCTGCCTGTGTTTTTTCCTTCCTGCATGAACCTGGAATCAGCGGGCTTTGCAGAACCATAGTCCTACTGGCTTTGGGGAAACAGGTTACGACAACGAGCTCATATTGGCTCACCAGGGGTGTGTTTTTTTGTTTGTTTGTTTGATTTTCAATAACCCTTTGGACACGGTGTCCCTGTGGGTGGCCGTGGAAGTGACTGGCTCAGGGACAGGCCGTCAGACAGGAGCGGCGTTGCAGCAACCCGGGTCCTAACTGACTTTGCTTTCTCATTTCTCAGCGTTTGCTCACTGTGTCCGGGCCGCTCTCTCTTTGGCAGGATCCGGCCCGGTGGCCACGGTGACCACGGGCGGTTTCGGCAGAGCGCACAGCCCGGGCCTGGCAGAGCCCCCCGGCACCTGCGCAGGTCGACGGAGCAGCAGCCTCCGGGAAACGCACTTTCCAGCGCACTCACTGGATCGTCAGATCAGCTAAACCCGCGAGAGCGTTTTTTAAATACTATATGGATTGATCCTGCGTGTCGTGTCGTGTCGTAAGCAGACGTGGAAACTTCCGGGCCCTTATTTACTTAGCCCTGATTTAAATAGCGATGAGATTTTTGCTGACATCTTCAGACAACTCAACAGCTTTGTTTTTTCTTTTGTCCAAGAAACATCTCCAGAGGTAAACAGATCTGAATTCATTCCATATTTTCAGCATGAATTCTTTTTATTTCTCTCTTAAAAAAAGAAAGCCAATGAACTATGCACTGTAAATAAGGAGAAATGAAATCCATTCTTTTTTCACGATGATAATGCTTAAATCTATTTCCCTAGATGAAACTCTTATGGTAACACACAGGCCCATTATAAATACATTTCTCATCTTTTATGCATCTGGCTCTAAAGTTATAATATTTACCGTGCACAAATACAAATTCCGTCATTACGCTCATGAGTAAGCCCAGCTACCCGAGAGGTGCCACAAACACAAACAGAAGTAGAGAAAAGGAAGACAAGACTGAGGAGAGAAGGACACGGCCCCGTGTTGCCTTCGACAGTGGAGAGACCCGGGGCAGCTCCTCGGGGCCGGTGGGAGTCGGCACCCCCCTGCCCCGGCCCCACGCTGGACTTCCGCCCTCCCCCGCCGCTCGGCAACAGGACTGAAACGACCACAGCTGCATCACCACGACCACAGGTGGCATCACCACAGCACCCGACCCACCTCTCCTCCGGCCACTCCTGCCGCTGTCTGCCGTCCCATTGGGTGGCCCCAACCAGGGCGAGAGGACAAAGGAGCCAGGACCGGGCACAGAGCCAGAAGGAAGCAGAGACAGCAGAGAGGGGCCCAGGAGGCAACAGGTTAGTCCTCCCCCAGCCCCTGTGCATTTCCAGCCCGAGCATCCTTCGAGGACCCGCGGGCCGACCTTTGCCAGACTCGGGTGGCCCGTCAGGCGCCCCGGGGAAGGCTGGATGCAGGGGGACTCCGCCACATCTGGCACATCTGGAAAGGAGGGGTCCCCGAGGGAGGAAGCAAGAGTGAGGACAGAGCACTTCTAAAGAGGCCGCGTTCCCCGGTCACCGGAGACGCAGCCCTCCCTGCCTCAGCCTGTCCTCCCCTCCTCGGGCTGTAGGGTCAACGCAGACCTTTCTCTCCTGCCTGGGGCAGGGTCTTCGAAGACTGGCTGGGAGTCCTGAGGCCCTGCTTCGAAATCCAGGGAAAGCCCCTCTTCTCCGACTCGTGTCCCCTTGCCTTTGCCTGGTCATTTTGTCACAACTCCACAGAGTTGCCTATGTGACAATTTCTGTACAGGGCTGCTCGACGTCAATCACCGAAAAGAGCAAGAAGAGCCACGGGGGTCCGCGTGCCGCGGGGCAGGTCCATTATTAGACTCAACACGCCCGGCCAGCTCCAAAGCCTGGCAAGTCCTGAAAGACACGGGACCCTGGAGGGCACAGGGCACATCTGCCGGCCACGACGGAGGCCCCTGCATCCTGGGGAGGCAGGCAGACCACGGGAGGGACGTGGAGGGCACCATCCCACGTGGAGACAGCTGCTGTCAGACCGGGCAGCTGCAAAGCTGAATGCGCAGACTCCGCCCCGTGGGCTCCTGGCCCTCGGGAGGCCCAGGCGGGCCAGTCACCGCTGTGCAAGGACACCAGGGACAGGCCAGCCGGCAGGCGGAGGCCACAGCCGCATGATGAAGCTAACAGATCGCTAGTATAAGACACCGTCTTCCAACCCCGACAAATAGAACACCCTGAGAAATCTGTGCAAATCTATCATCCGGGTAGTGCTGGAAGTTGGTAAAATACTAGCCACACGTGCGCAGAGGAGCAGCCACGGCAGGGGGGCCCCAGGCCCCTCGAGAGGAGCAGGGCAGGTTACAAGTCGGGAGCACCAGAGCGGCTGCAGAATGGCACCCCCGCAGATGCCCGTGGCCTGACCCCCAGAACCTGCAAAGACGCTGTCCCACCTGGCAGGGGGCACGCAAGGTGCAGGTGGAAATCGGTTTGCCGATCAGCTGCAGGTGAGGGGCGGAGATGAGCCTGGGCTGTCGGGGGCCTCAGACGGGGAAGAGTGGGTGGGAAAGGGGGAGCCGGGAGCGGTGTGAGGGGCTCGGCTCACCCCTGCCGGCCCTGAGGGCGGAGCGAGGGCCTCGGGCCACGGCCTGCAGGGACAGCGGGGGTGTCCTCTCGCAGACACCCCAGAGGAGCCCTGCTGACCTCGACTGGTCCCACTGAGTCCCGTTCTGGCTTCTGACCTCTGGAACTGTGTGATTAGACATTTGTGTTATTCGAGGCCACTAAGCCTATGGCATGGACACTTGTTACAGCAGCCACTTGTCACCCAGGAAGAGCGGGTCTGGCCCCCTGGCCGCACTGGGGGGAGGGGGGCTCAGCCTTAGGGCTCGTTTCCTAAACTCCAAACAGGCCGGTGCGGCCTCAGCCCAGCTTTTAATTAAGCGCTTTCTAGGCTCGAAAAGGTACATATTTTGTAAAGATTGCTAGGCCCTTTCTAAATTACAGCTGCTTTTTAATGCCCTTAAATCTTTCCAAAAGGCCTCATTTCCAAGAGTAATAACCTTTTTTCCCAGAATTTAAGACATCTAAGGGGATTATCACTGACTGTTCTGTCCTTTTTTCTTTTTCCTCTTCTTTCTTCTTCTCTCCCTCTTCCTCCCTCCTTACCTTTCCCCTTCTCTCCTCCCTCCTTCCTTCCCTCCCTCCCTCCCTCCTTCCTTCCTTCTTCCTTCCTTCCCTCCTTCTTTCCTCCCTCCCTCCTTCCTCCCTTCCCTTCTCCCTTTCCCACAGAATGTCCAGGACACCAGGGTCCCTGGTTGCTGCCTAGGCACAGCAGGAACACATGCTGTCCCCAAATGCCAACAGCAGTTACCTGCAGGACAGCTCCATTCCTGACACCGGCCGGAGAGACCCTGTGACCAGGGTGGACTGGCATGGAGTCGAGAGGCAGCCGCGTGCCGGCAAGGAGCTGGGGCTCAGATCTGCCCTGTGCCCCCCTCGTCCTGCAGAGGCGCAGGGCTGTGTGATATTAAGCGTGGTCCGCACCGTTTCCACTTGGTCGCCTTTTACTCTGAAGCAGGAGGTTGCAGAGACAGCACCGAAGGGCCAGGACACTTCCGCCCAGCCTCCCCCGATGGCCGCATCTCACGTGAGTGTCATCTGATGTCTACACCAGGCACGTGACGTGTGTCCGTGTTTGTTTATAGATTTCCAAGGATTTTCCACATGAACGCTGATGCCATCTGCAACTAGGGACAATTTTGCTTCTTCCTTCCTGATGTGCAGCCTTTTTTATGTCCTTTTCCTCACGTGACACTGGCCGGAACTTCCCCATCACGTCCCGTGGGAGCCTCCGGAGGGGACATCCGTGCTTTGTTTCTGATCTCGGGGGAAGAGGCTTTTTGCCATTAAGTGTGGTTTTAGCTGTAGGCTTTTTATGGGTGTTCTTCGTCAAGTTGAGAAAGTCCCCCTCTATTCTCATCTTTCTGAAAGTCTATGTTATCAGTGGGTGTGAATTTTGTTAAATGCTTTTCTACATCAATGAATATGAGCACGTGATTCTCCTTCTTTGGCCTGTTGAGATGGAGGATCATGTCCGTCGATTCTGAATATGAGACAGCCTTGCATCCCCGGAATAAGCCCCACGTGGTTACGGTGTACGACTGTTTGTACTTATTGCCAAATTCTATTTGCTAACATTTTGCTGAGAATTTTTGCAACGACAGTCATGAGATTGTAGTCTGTGGTTTTATTCTTTTTGTTTTGTCCTCACGTGGTTTCGACATCAAGGTGATACTGGATTTAAATAAGTCGGGAAGCTTTCCTCTTATTTTCTGGAGGAGGTTGCAAAGAATCATTGCTAATTACACTTTAAACATTCAGCAAAATACTGCAGTGAAACCATCTAGGCCTAGAGATCTTTTTCTGTAGAATTTCTGAACTATAAATACAATTTCCAGAATAGTTATAGGGCTATTCAAATCATCCATTTCACACTGGGCGAGTTTCGGTAGTTTGTACTTTTTCCAGGGATTTGTGCGTTTCATGTAAGTTGTCAGATTTATGTGTGTAGAGTGGCTTGTAGTATTCTGTCACCAACCTTTTGATGTCTGTAGGGTCACTGCGGCATTGCCTCTTTCATTCCTGATATGGGTCATCTGGGCCTCTTCTATTTTTTTTTGTCCATTTTACTGACCTTTCCAGAGAACCAAATGCTAGTTTATTGGTGTTCTTTTTTTCTAGGTTTTGAGAGGGGAGCTTAGGTGATTGATTGTAGAGTTTATTTTTTTCTAATGTAAGCATCTTGTGTGGTGTATTTCCCTACCAGCCCTGCTTAACCTGTCACCTACAAATTTTGACGTGTTGTATTTTAATTTTTATTTTTATTTCCCTAAGATTTTCCCTTTTACCTGTAAATCATGTGGAAGTGTCTTGTGTAGTTTCTAAGTGTTTGGGGATGTGTCTGTTTTCTTTACATTATTGACAGACAGTTTGATGCCATCGTGGCTGCAGAAAACACTCTCCATGATTTCAATTATTTCAAATTTTTTGAGGCCAGTTGTGGACTGGCCTCCTGGTATTAGCTCCCTGGGCACTTGTAGCGGTTGTTTATCCTGCTGTTGTTGGGTAGAATGTTCTACAAACGTCGGTTAGACCCTGCTGGTCGACGTTATCGGTGAGTTTTTCTATGTCCTTGCCGATCTCCTATCAATCGTTGAAAGCGTGGGGTAACAGTCTCCAACTACGAATGTTGATTTATGTATTTGTTTTTCAGCTTTATCAGTTTTGCTTCAGATATTTTGAATTTCTGTTCTTTGGTACGTACACATTTAGCTGCATCTTCCGGCTGCATTTACCTTTTATTATTATACAATGTCCTTCTCTCTGTCTCTGGTAATTTTCTTTGCTATAAAGTCTACTTTATCTGATGTAAATATAGTCATCGCTGCTTCCTTTTGATTAACGTTTGCACGATATATCCTTTCCCATCCTTTTACTTCCAATCTGCACATATCACTTTATATCAAGTGAGTTTTGTGTAGATAGTTCATATTTGGGTCATGTTTTCTTTTTGCTTTTAAATTCACTCTGCTAATCTCTGTCTTTTAATTAGCACATTTAGACCATTTATATTTACTGTCTTTAGAGATATATTGCAGCATAAGTCTGCCCTTTTATTTTGTGTTTTCTATTTGTCCTCTCTGCTTTTATTTCTCGGTTTCATTTTTTCTGTCAGTTTTTAAACACTTTTTAAATCCATTTTTACTGATCTATAATATTTTTTACTGTATCTCTTTGTATAGGACTTTCAGTGATTGCTCTGTGTATTACTAGATAATGCACGTATATATACACACAAATATACAAACACATGTATATCTTAAGTATGTATTGACCTAGTCATATGTATAATATATATATAATATATACAGATACTCCTAGAATTATGATGAGGTTACCTCCTGATAAACCAATCATTAAATTGAAAATGTAGTAAGTTGAAAATGCATTGAATAGCCCAATAAACCCATCTATAAGATTAAAAAATCGTAAGTTGAACCATCATCGTAATTCCAAATACCCCTCAACTTACAATGGAGTTACGTCCTTAGAAACTCCACATAAAGTGGAAAAATGGTAAGTCAAACCATTGTAAGCTGGGGACTGTTCGTGTTATATATCTATATATATTATATAGAGCATATAGGACATCTTGTGATAGTAAGCAATATTAGGGCAGTTATAATAAGGTAGCAAGCAGATGGACAATCACAGTCCACTGCCGTCCACATTTTGCCTGCTCAAGCGTGAAGTGTGCAAACCGGACCCCCCACCCCCACCCCCGTTTATAACACAGTCACCCTAAAGGCTCCCCTACATGCCTGTGACTCTCTGCACACAGTGTGGTGACTTTTTCAAAGATAGAACATGATTTAGGGAACCCCAGAGGAGCAGGACGGTCCGCTGCGTGTGCCCACGCCCCTGCTGCGTCTCGGCTGCCCGAGGTTCCAGGGCTCCTCCTCCACCGCTGCTGTGTCTGTTTCCAGAAGTTCCGTCAGCCTGTCTCTCGGTGCAGAGCTGTCGGTGACAAACCACCTCAGTTTCCTTCGACGAAGCGTTTCCGGCCTCCCCGTCATCACGGACGTGTATTTCTCTGGCCACAACCCTGGACTCACAGTTCATCTCTTGAACTCTTGAAAAACGTCGCACGGCTGCCTTCTAGCCTCGGCGTTTTCTGGTGAGAATCCGCTGTGATTCCAGCTGCGGGGGAAACCCATGGTTTCTCGCTGGATGCTTTAATAAAGTTTTTTTTCCTCCTTTATGTTTCGTTTTCTAAAGTTTGACCGTTTTGTGCTCTGGTGCATGTTTCTTTGAGTTTATCAGATTTGAGGTCTACTCATTTTCATTAATCTGTTTGTATCTTTGGCCAAATCGGGGGAATTTTTCGCTGTCACTGCTTTGAACACGTTTTCGGCCTCACACTCTCTCTGGAACAGGGAGTCTGACTCCAGGAGTGACAAGGGGGCAGCTAGGGTCAGGCTGGGCACCAGGGCAGGGATGACCTTGGGAAGCCACACCTTGTGCGGTGGGCAGGGAGGGGCAGGGAGGGGCAGGGTGGGACAGGGGTGGGGCGTATTTGTGACAGAGTGGGGGACAGTCTCAGAAAGGGGCAGGCTGAGGGGTCAGCTGCTCAGGACCAGGAGGGGCCCGCAGCACAGGTGGGGCTCTCAGGACAGATGGACGCACAGCGCAAGAGGGGATGTCGTGACAGCTGAGGACCTCAGCAGACACATCAGGACCTGTGGGGACCTCGGGACAGCCGAACCACTTCTTCAGACCTGGCTCCAGCCACCCTGACCTCCTGCCTTCGTGCCAGCCCCAGCGCACTGTCCCCGGCAGGCCTGCCCGCAGTCTAGCCACAGGGTGGGGAGAATTGCACCTCTGACTTCTCGAGTGCGCGAGGGTCTGGCCAGAGCGGCCATGGTTCGGATGTGGAGCATGAGCTTTCACAGCAATAGTCACCGGGACTGTGCAGGCAGCCGGCACCTTTTCACAGTCGGACTGGGAGGTCACTGAATATTTAAAAAACCACAAACCAGTGGCCTGTGCAGGACAGTTCAGAGAATTGCTTGGCTACGAGGGGTCAGCATGACCTCAACCCCGCCTTTGACGCTGGCCAACGAGACAGGCTTCTGGGACAGTTTATCTGGGCTGTGGCTTTATTAGCAAATATTTAAAACACCTTTGGAGAATCATTATATTGGACCAAGTAGATGATTAAAAAACTGATTCACTCCTGAGTTGAAAAATATTACGTGTGTCGTGTGTATTGTATCAGCGTGTCGTGTGTGCATAACACATATTTTTCAAATATGAGGCTGAGCAGGCCTCTTATGTTAAAATGTTTTCATGTTGAGACTTCAAATACACCAGCTGCTATTTATTTGCTATTTACTGTTTAGCGAGGAGAACAATTTCTCCCCCAAGCAAATCAAGGCCAGATCTGTCACTGTGGTTAATGGTGTCGTCCTCAGCGGGAGCAGGGTCACGGGGCCCTGCGCAAGGAGGCGGCGTGGCCGTCGTGCGGGGCCTGGGCTGCAGCCGCGGGAGCGCCAAGTCACCGCTTGCCGTCTTCCCTGAGGCGAGTGGCGTGGGGGCGCGGCACGCTCGGCCCTGTCCTGGGCAGGTGTGCGGCTGTGCCGTGCTTGAGGAGTCTGCAGCCTGCTGAGCGACCCTGCGCACAGGGCGCTCTTGGGAGTGATCAGCATTGACGGCGTCGGCGGCTACACCCAGGCGTGACTCGGCGCTTCCCCCACTCAGGGATGGCGGCAGTGACAATGTGGTGTCTCACTTGGCTGGCACCAGAGGGTAGTGGCTCCCTGAGTGTGGCTTCAGAGGTGCAGAGAGGGAAGTAGAGGCAGGTAGTCCCTGTTCAGGCCCCAGGAGCAAGTGCCCAAGCCACGGGACACTCAGAGTGCTCCGTGGATCTTGGGCGTGGCTCAGCCGCTCCTGTGAGGTGGCAGGAGACCCGTCTGGGCCTCCATCCAACACGCGGACATGTTGGATGTGAACGAAATGTTAGCCCAACTGCTGCTGTCGAGCTCGCCAAGCTCAGGAGCACCTTTCCACGTTTGGGAACCCGTGGTCACATCTCAGCCCCCATCTCATTCCTCATCCACCGCACGCGTCTCCAGCCCTAACCCTTGCTCCCGCCTCCCCCGTCTGTCTTGGCTTCCTGGGTGCTGGTCTCTCCGGGGCCTTCTGCTCCAGGGCACCTGCCTCTCATGGCGTGGGCTCTCCCCGCCCAGCTGGTACTCCGTCCC
>VBSM01003144.1:673480-692543 GCA_008086735.1 Cheirogaleus medius
TGCCGCCTCCCGAGGCTGCCGCTCCACCTCCCTCCCTCCCTTCCCCGCACAACTCAAAAAGAAAGAAAGCTGGTTTTGCCTCTGATTTCTTTTGAATTTCATCCAAGAAGGTTTTGGCCTCATCACTGGCTGATGCCATACTCATCCCGATGAGGCAGGAGGAAACAAGAAATATAACAAGGGGTCACCCCCAATCTCACTGGGTGGTGCCACGGGGCCACCTTTGGTTCCCTCCTTGCCACTAGCTTACATGCACGCCATCAGCGGCTTGGGTGGGTCTTGCCTGCCTCCTGGCGCTCTTCCAGCCTAGCCCAGACAGCCCTGCTCTCTGGGCTCCGACTCGTCTCGTGGCCCCTCTGCCCACGTGGCAACCAGAGCGTTTCGATGAAAGACAGAATCTCTCGTTCAGACTCCTGGCGCCTTCCCATCACACAGGAGTGAGCTCCACTCTCCCCGCCACGCCCGTGGGGTGGCATAGCGTGGCCTCCGCCCGTCTCTGCAGCTCCGCCCCAAACTCACACGGCCCCAGACGCAAGCCTGCGAGGTAAGACCTGCTTATCCCGACCGAAGGCAGGCAGATCTGTGCTCTGCCCGTGGCCGCAGCGCCGGCAGCATCAGGCCAGGGCGGGAGGCCAAGGCGGGAGCCCAGGTCTCACCGACGGCGGCACGGGGCCGTTGCCGTAGATTTCACTCGGGAGTAAGAAAGGGCGGCATCGAGGTGCCAAGCGTAACTCCGGTCTTCTCCTTCTCCCCGAAGCACGTGGGTAGCGGACGGTTAAATGACCCCGTCACCAAACGTGGAATGGAACAAAACACACCATGGGAAACTATTTTGATGTTTCCCCAAACTGTCCCACGCATAGCGACTAGGTGTCAAGCTCTTACACTGGCTGCACAAACAAAGCACGTATATTTTCATCTGAGAAGTGGCAATTTCTCTTTTTAAAAGTTGTGTTTTAAGTGCTTTCTAAGCATCCTTTTTAATGCTCTTTGGCATTACGAGAGGGGAGAGTGATAAATCGATGTCACAGTCTTCATCGCGACCCAGAAAAACAGCTACGTTAAGCACTAAACGACATCCGCGGGTGGCGTGTAGTTACCTCCCCAGGAGCATGTGCGTGGACGGTTGCACACGTTGTGCGCTGTTTTATCAGGGTGATCAAACAGTGCCTTGCAGATCGCCGTGGTGGCTCGACATTTTAATCCAACTTACAAAGCACGGCATGCTTTATTTCACTGGAAACCTAACTGTCCGGTAGCACGGTGACGTCTGAGGAGCTCGGTGAGTGCGAGGGAGGTCGATGCAGTCCTGTCATTCCTTGCTGGGATTTTGCACGTGTTGCTGCACCTTTGACCTGGAAGCAAATGTGCCCTTCACGCCCTCGGGCCAGACAGGTAGGGTGGATGGAATCTTCCTCCCACATCTCTCTGCGTCTCTCAATTGCTTCTTCAGTGCTGACATGAGAACATTGACTGCGGGGCTTGCATCACCTGAAAGCAGGTACCTGCCTCCCGCCCTCCCAGACTGGGGGGGGGGGGCGGCACAGGCGAGAACTGCTCGCTCACCTACTTCATACGTCGGGTGGTCCACGCTCAGAACGTGTCTGCCAGGCCTGCCCCTCACACGTGTGTAAACCCAGGGTGCGGTGTCGTGACACAGGTACCCCAGGCAGCCATGCCAGGCCCTCCCGTCCCACGTGCAGGGCACCCTCTCTGTCTGGCCACCCCCTCGCCGCCCTCGTGTTTGCGTTTCCTTCCTCCCCGCGGGGACGCTCGGGTTAAGTGCGGTAGAGGTGACAGTAGTTTCAAGAAGACAAATCAACACAAATTCCCCTGAAACCAATTTTTCTTCTTCCTATCAGAGAAAGGCAAGATGAACCGGTCATGAGGAAAGAGCGCTGCACTCCAGGTGTGCGGACGATTGCGAGAGGTGAGGGCATTTTCTGGTTACAATGATAAAGGAAATTGCCCTCATCTCTTCCCACTTCTCCTTGACACGGTTCTGCAAGAAGGAAACGTTTTCTTTTAAAGCACAGACGTCCTCCATTGCTCGGAGCTTGCGATTTCTGTTCCTAATTACTAAATTAATTACCTCCGGATATAGCAACACGTCTCCTAAATATTAATAGATAAACACTGCTGTTTTAAATAAGTGTACAGCGTGAGCACATTTGGGATCGTGCGATATTCACCCTTCATTCTTTTAGAGCGAACTGGGCGTTGAGTTGAGCACATTATTTATTTAAAATGTTACTTCGCTTCATTTATTCAACAGTGTTTATTTTCCTTTTCTGTAGCCAAAATTCGATATTCTTTTTATTCATTTTTTCTAACGTAAAGTGCACGTGCCTCCTCTCGTTGCAATTTTTCAGAGTTGAGTCATTTGTTCCCCTTTTCTCCTCAGCTCCACGGTTGACTCTCCATCGCGGTTTCCTCTGACCTACCTCACATGGCAGCCGTAACCGGGCATTACTGCAGATGAAACATGTTGATATGGTAAAATAACTCTGACCAGGCTTTACTCTTGTCGTTGTTGAGATCAGTGACTCGCTGAAGCAGCCACGGCGGGCGGCGAGCCGTTCTCATTTCACGTGTTGTTTCAGAGGGAAATTTCCAGCAGGCACCTGCTGCGGCCTCTGATTCGCTCTCTCAGAAGAACACGCTTCCGTGGCCGCACGGGGAGCGGCGGCCGGGGTCCCACACCAGAAAGCCTCCGGCGGGAGCTGCCACACGACGCCGGCCGCCGCGCCGACCGTCACCGGAAGGAGAGGTTCTCTGGGAGACGCACTTCTGCCAAAGTCCCCAAATGGACTTGCCAGCGAGTCTTTTAGGAAACAGCCTGATGAGACCGTGAATCGGAGCTTAACTCTCCTCCCTGCCTCGGGAGCCGACATAAAAATGAGGAATGATTGCGACGCCGCTCCGCTCAACTCCATTTTAATTGGAAATTATGTCTGAGATCGCTGCCGGTCTGGACCTCGCCTGCCTCCCTCCCTTCAGAGCGTGTGGATTTATGCACCTGCTCACATTAAACACCTTGCCGTTTCCCATAAATATGTGCAGATTTCTGTTTGTGTGCATGATAAATATTACAAAGATCATAAGGAAATTAGAACGGAGCTCGAGGACGGCTGTCCGCGGATGACAGACGGCCGTGAGCTGCGTCCTCCGGAGCCATTATCCACCAGCGTCGTGGCTCCTGTATGGATACTGCTGCTCGTGGTTCTAAATTGCAGGAGAGAGAATCTCCTAATGGATTTATAGTTTATCAGTGAGTTTCAGGGAAGCCGGAGATGGATGGGTTCTCTCCAATAGAGTATTCATTTAAAAACAATCGACCACAGTTCAATGTTGCAGTCTATTTGTTTTGGTAAACTGGCGCACTGGCTATAACTCACTTCGTTTTTAAAGAGAAACATGTTACCCGCACAAACATGGGAACTGCGCTCCTGTACGTCAACTCGATCAGGACGTATTTATGGAGATGTTTTTAAGGTGAAAATCCCGATCTTATTTCTTAAGTGTTCAATTTCTCCTTTGGAGTTAAGGGCATTGGTCCACAGATGTGGATTTGAATAAAATTAGGTTTACATCATAAATTAAATGGCTTCGAAGCTGGGGTGTGACCCGAGGATCACTTACAAACTGGCGATGACACGGCCAATCCTCTCAGAGCGCCCCTCCGGCCCCCTGCCCTGAGGAGCTCGGAGCTGACAATGTAGCAGCTGGCAGGGGCTGGGAGCTCGGGGACCTCAGCCCAGGGTGGCCCACCTGACCTGATCCAGGTGGGGTCTGGAATATCAGCCCCCCACGAGCAGAGACATCGCCATACTACTGCTCTGCCCCAGAGTCTGGAAGCTTTCAGGTCCACCGCAGACGCTCGATAAATACTTGCTGAGTTGTCAAAGACACAAGGAAGACATTCCCACTAGAGGATACTATTTGTTTGCTCTCACGGGACTACAGGCTCTCCAAGGCTCTGGGGGCACGTCCAGCTTGGGCTCTAAGCCAGGGCCTTTGGGTCCTTTCTCAGTGGATAGAAGGCCATCCAAGTGTTAGTTTCAATGCCTTCTGGCTGGGGGGGTCACTCCGGACTCAGACAGAGACCCAGGGACACCCCTCTCCCAGGCAGAAAACTCAGGAAGCTCTGGCTGCCTGCGGGCATCAACTGCGGCTAGCAGGCCCGGCTCACCAGAGGACCGTGAGACTGAGAGACCCTTTGACCCTGACCCCAGGCAGCACTCTGAAGCCTGAGGGCCCCTCCATGAGCAATGGGATGGCAGCCCACTGTCCTTGCTGCGAGAAAGATGCTACTCAGTGTCTTCTCTTCGAGTCCTCTCCCAGATCCTGACAGCTAGATACCTACTGATGTCATTGTTTTTATATAACAAGGATTGAAGTTCAAAGGGGTTAACTCCAGAATCACAGTGGCTAATGAACAGAGCCAGTTCTTGAGCTCTTATCCCGGAACCCACGACCTTGATGAGGAACGGGAGCGCTGGCATTATTAGCTGGGAAAGCTCTTCCTGTTCCTGTGGGAGCAAATGGTCTGCAGGACCGGGATCCAGGGACTAGGATCATTTTCCAGACTAGAGACAGGACCCATGACTGCTCCCCTGCAACACACACACACCACAAACACACATGTACATATGTGCACACACACGCATCACACACGTGCACATATGCACAAACACGCATGTACATATGCACACACATCACACACGTGCACATATGCACATGCACACACCATAAACACACATGTACACATGCACACACATCACACACGTGCACATATGCACATGCACACACCACACACATGTACATATGCACGTGCACACATACACATCACACACGTGCACATATGCACATGCACACACCCCAAACACACATGTACATATGCACATGCGCACACATCACACACATGCACATATGCACACGCACACACACCACAAACACACGTGTACATATGTGCATGCACATACATCATACACGTGCACATATACACACATGCATACGCCACAAACACACATGTATATATGCACGTGCACACATACACATCACACAAGTGCACATATGCACACACACCACAAACACACATGTACATATGCACATGCACACATACACATCACACAAGTGCACATGTGCACACACACCACAAACACACGTGTACATATGCACACATCACACACATGCACATATGCACACGCACACACCACAAACACACATGTATGTACATGTGCATGTGCACACATACACATCACACAAGTGCACATATGCACACACCACAAACACATATGCACATGCACATACACATCACACAAACACACGTGCACACACACATGCACACACACCACACACACACACACAGATACATGCATGTTAGAGTGTGCCGAGCGATGGCTTCTCCACTCTGAAACGGGGCTGCGATTGCACCGAGCTCATGCGCGCTCTTCCAGCTCGCACGATGTGGTCACTGTGGCAGCTTCCTGGAAGAAGGTGGCCCCTTCGAAATGTCTGGTGTCGCAGCTGGCACCTCCCTCCCTTCCCCCGCCTTCAGGCTTCTGGGCCGTCTGTTCCTCCTCCACCGATTAGGACACGGAACCGTCTTCTCTCCGTGCTGCCAGGCAGGTGCTCAGCACACGCACGGCAGGATTCGGCCGTGTTCAGACTCTGTCCCCAGCCCAGGCCTGGACGCAAAACACCAGGGTCAGGGTCAGAGGGGACAGGAAAACATAGGAACAAACCTCATCTCCATGTTTAAGAAAAACTTCACAAAGAAAGTTTGATTTAAAAATTCCTATGCGCTGAAGAGTTAATTATTGGCTAGATTTGCAAAAGACTTTACCCAAACAGCCAGATAAATGGAATGACTTCTGCACATAGGCACACATGCATGTACACACTTGCACAAACATGCACACACATTTGCACACTCGCACACACAGCTGTGTGTCCATGAGGCCAGAAGCCACCCACAAACTAGACCCCTCAAAACATCATCTAGCAGGAAACAGGGACATGGGGAATTGAATTGCACTTGTTAATAAATTCTTTGCATAGCCTGGGCCCCGACCTGCAGGTCAAGGAGGCCTGGGGCAAGTCCACTGAAAGGACACGATCTGGGTCCCCAGAGCACAAACGGGTCGGGGCTGCCCCAGGCGCTCACGCTCAATCCCTTTGAAGCGCGAGGCAAAGTCCGGCAAAGGCCGGTGGGGAGCAGAGGGCTGTAGCACAAGGCTTGGACGCAGCCTAGCAGCACCACTCATGACAGGAAAGCACCAAGGATTGACTGTTTAAAACTCCAAGTGTAAATATTGGTTGCCTTAAAAACGTAAGCCCACTCACATCTTTCTACCTGGAGGTGTGTGGGGGATGCCTTTGTGTGGGCGTTTGGTTTTTCTTAGCAGCTAGAGCATAGATGTAGCTGGATTATGTGGCTGGAACTATTGTGTTTCAGGAGAGTATCATTTAAAAGTATCCTTTTTAAAAAAAGAATATGATCAATGAAAAAGAAAGAAAGAAACCACCATGGTGGAATCGGTGGCCCCAGAGAATAAAGTTTTCAAGTATCTATTTAAGCCTCCCATGCACTTCAGATGGTTATTTAGCTGGAAAAATCCCGCCTTTCATGTGAAGCGCTATTGTAGTCTGCGGTCGGTGAGCTCCGGCCCAGCAGGTGCGAGGCAGCAGTTAGCAGCGGATTGCATTGATGCTCGGGAAGCAGCAGGTAGTAATATCCCCCCCATTTGTAGCTTGTGCTTAATAACTGTTTGTGCCTTAAACAGGGATTTTCTTCCCCGGCATTAGGGAGACATGCACAGCCCAGCTGCTCCCTTCCTGAGGCTCCGTGTCTGAGAGCCCCCTGGGAAGCCACTGGGAGTCCAGGCCTTCCGTGCGTAGGGCTTACTGCACCGGCAGAGTACAAGGAAACAGGAGAAAGTGAAATCTGTTAGAGCAAAAAAAAGAAACAGAGGGCTCTGCGGGGTTGCACTTCACGATCAATTTCTACCGCACGGCTATTCCAATCTCTAATGTCAGCAAATACGCAGGAAGCGAGTACGTATTTGTGACCGCCTTCGCGAGGAAAAACACAAAGCTCTCTTTTACACCGACAGCCAGGAGGGGATGCCGTGCTGAAAGACAAAATGCAGAGCCCGAGAAGGAACTTCTGTTACCAAGTGGCCTCCTGTACCGGTGGCATCATCTGCACACGGTGGGCTCTTTGACAGCTCTGCACACCTGTGTGTGCCAGGTACTCGGCAAGCCCCTCTCTCAGCAGCCCTCACATGACCTTAACTTGGTAGTTGCAGGAATTAACCCATTGTACGCAGGAAAGACAGAGTTGCAGTGACTCACCAGGCCTTGCCAGCAGGGACGTGCACCGCTCACCCGGTGCCCAGAGCGTGCTGTGAACACTGAGATCCACAGAACCGCAGCATGCAGAGAGTGCGCCTGGCGTGAGCCGTGGCCTTCAGCGAACGAACCACGGTGTGTCTGCACCGTCCCATCCGCTGCAGCAAATGTGCCCATGAGCAAGGCAGCGTGCAGGTCGGGCTGGGTATGGGGAACCCTGTGTAGCACCTGCTCGATGATGCTGCACATCTAAAACTGCTCTAATAAAGTCTTACTTATAAAAAAGAAATAAGAATAATTAATTTTTAAAAGCACCTGTTGAATGAATGAATGAACGAACGAACGGTGCCGTCCCCGGGTAAGGCGGCTCCCGTTCTGTCTGAGGGGCGTCTGGTCTCCAGCCTGGACTCCGCGTGGGCGGCAGGGCGCGGGCTGCGCCCATTTCCCAAGTGCAGTCACTTTCGAACCCCTGTTCCTTTACGTGTCCCCGGCCCCGGGCGGGAGGACAGCACCGGGGGTGAAAACAGAAATGCCACGGGGGCGCGGGCTGCCCCCGGCCTGGGCGCGGGACAGGCTGCTTCTGGAATGGAGCCCAGTGCAGGTTCCTCTTCTCATTGGTCTGACCCCAGTCGAGAGTCAGGTGCTCTCGGAGAGGAAGTTGGCTTCACAGGTGCCCCTATCGTCTTCCCAGCGACAAGGCCCAGCTGCGGTGCTTTCGACCTCGCCGGGCTACAAACAGCGTCAATCACCTCATTAGCTGGCGGTCCCCTCCTCGCTGTTCCTCCCAGATAGAGCGTGTGACTAGCCTCTGAAGACAACACCCCCAGTGAGGAGCAGAGCCCGGGGTGGGCGGCGTGGGGCTGGTGCACCAGACGGGCCGCCCCGTGGGCGTCCTTAGAATAACAGTGGTAAGAAAACTGACCATTCGGGGACCAGGGTGTCCTGGCAGTAGGTAAGGCCCTTATGTGCAGAATCCGGCTCAGTCCGAACGTCCCACAAGGGGTTGCTGTCCTTACCACCACACGACAGGTAGGGAAACTGAGGCTCAGAGGGTTTTAGAGGCCTGCCCATGGTTTCAGAGTAGAAGGCAGAGATGGGTCCAGACCTACCCAGTCTGACTTCAAAGCTGGACCTCCTCCTCCTCCCTGCAGTCCTGGATCCGTTCACTGCCGGATGGCTGGGACCCAGGGCAGTCACATGTGCTCGTGCGAGGACAGGGGCTGCAGGGAGTGGCCCTGGTCTGCCCCTCCCTAGGTGTGGGGACTCTGGGTGGACAGAAATGGGAAGAGGAGCAGCTCACCCCACTGTGCCCAGCCCGGGCCACACGGCTGCTCCCTCCTGCTTCCCGGGTGCTTGGCAGCTGCCTGTGCTGCCCCAGGAGCCTGGCTGGGTCTCACCAAAGTGCTCCAAGAGGGGACGCGGGGAGCTCGGGCCGTCGGTGAGACAGCACCAGTCCAGATCACATCTGCCTCTTGCTGACCGAGGGGAGCAACGCGGTGGTAGCCGTCTGCCCTTGGGAAAGCTGGGTCACTTCTCCATGTCCCCCAGTGTCCTCAGCCCTGGAGGACTCAGTCCTCTCTCCTTCAGGCCTACTCACAGTGGCCAAAGGGACCCAGACGAGGCCCCTGAGGTGGCAGAACATGCTTAGTGGCTCCATGAATCAGTGGGCAAGTGGGTCGCTGACGTGCCCCGAGCCAAGTCCCCTGTCTGGGGTCCCGTGTGACCGTCTCCACTCCAATAGCCTGTCCTGTGGTTGCCAGGAGTCAGCCCACCGGTGCAGAGCAGCCACACAGTGAAAAGGGGCCATCCGGTAGGAGCCCCAGGCCCTCCGCAGTGCGGCTCCGCCCGGCAGACACCCACCCTGCGCTTCCCAGCAGGGCCGCCTTCTGCAGCCACGATGCACGGCCCCCTCCTCTCCTTGCAGCCATTCTATCTATGCAACGGTGTGGCCTGGGGGGGGCGGGGGTACATGTGATCGTAGAATAAACACTGGACGTGAGTCAGCGTGAGCGAGTGGAAATCATGTAGACGTTGCAGCCTGGCCAGCGCCTCCCTGTCTCTCTCCCTCCTGTCCTCCCACTGCACGCTCAGTCACCACGAATCCCCTGCATTTCATCGCACTGGGACACCCATGTAACTGCCCCTCCCACCAGTGAAGCCAGCACGCCAGCCCCACGGGTAGCAAACACGGGACCCATAATGTATGTCGAGGGAAGGAAACCAGAGCCCGACGCAAGTTCCAGCAGAAAGACAGACACGTCCGGGAACCGCTGCGGTGGAGGGGGAGACCCCGCCTAGAACCGGCTCCGCTCTAGACACAGTGAGAGCAGGTCACATCCCGGAGCAGAGGCGGGTTGGGGGACGCAGGCTGCTCGCTGAGGCCCACGCTGGGGCAAGGGGCCTGGTGGGACAGGGCAAGGCGGGGTGGGGCAGGGCGGGGCTGCCCCCTGAAAGGGACAGCGGGACTCCCACCCAGCAGGCGTGCGGACCAAGGCCCAGGCCTGTCCAGAGAAGGACGCGGGGAACCCGCCAAACGCCTGGCCAAGGGGAGCACGTCTCAGAGGGAAGAAGGGAAGGCGGAAAGGGGCGGAAAGAAGGAAGGAGAGAGGGGAGACAGAGAGGAAGGGGAGGGAGGAGAAAACATGGACAGGGTTAGTTAATTGATGGGCTGCTTGGTTGATGGATTAGCTAATTGACTGATTAATTCATTAATAGTTCCGTTAATGGACACAAAGCGATTGATGCAGCACAGGCCACCTGTGGGACTACGATGAACCGAGTGAGTGATCGGGCTAAACACTAACGATAACATGTCACAGCCACCTTAGCTGTGACAGATTCAGAAACAACATAACAAAAAGGTAACAAGAAGTAAGCATCTCGCCTATTAATTCATAAAGTGGTTACTCAAGTTTGATGTTTTAAAGAAATACTATCACTTTAACACCCGATATATTTACGCAGGGTCATACGCCCTTAATGCCGGCTCTAGCGACGATGCCTTTCCCTCGTCCTGGTTCCGCAGGCTTGTCTCTTCTCCCCGACAACCCCAACCTCTGGGGTTCGTCCTGGCACCCCTCTCAGCCTCTGTCACAGGGTCTGTGTCGGCGTCGCCCGGCTGGCATCTGGCAAGTCAGTCCCCGGCTGGACGGGAGGCCCCCACCTCGCCGGTCTTTGTGTGTTCAAACACAATCCACTCACTTCCGCCTGCACCCCGGGCGCGTTTGAGGGAATGTCCGTTTGTGAAGATAGAAGCTAGCCGACGCCATACTTGGAGGAGTCGGCGCCGTCACACTGGCGTAAGTTCGGAAGCTGCAGGTGCTGCCCACACCGGCACTGGGGCCGGAGAGCCCGGGCGTGTGGCCCCGCGGCAGAGAGGCCCCATCTGCACGTCTGTGGCGGGCTGAGTCCACAGGTACGCGGGATGACTCTGATTCACGCAACTTGCGTGTGCACTGCTGTAGGATAAACTGTTGGCTGATTTAAATATCTTAACATAAGTTGACGTGGAAAATCGGCTCTTTCTGGGGGTTTGACGTGTGAGTCGGCACTTGTCCGGAGACAACGGAAGTGTCCCAGGGCTCGCCAGCTGCCGCCACGAGGCCCGGGAAGGCAGACTCTGGCGCGTCAGGACTCCTGCGCGGCCTCCGCCGGTCTGCAGCAAAGCGTCTCCTCTGAGGGAGGCCGAAGTTCAACTGCCGTCTAGCAGGGGACTCGAGAGGACACGGGTGTGGACAAAGGAAGGGTGAGGTCCCAGGCCCGGAACCGTCCATGGCAGGGCCAGGTGGTGCCCTGGGGCGGGGCCGGGTCGGAAAGCAGCGCCCGTCCTTTGCTGGCACCGAACTCGCCGTCGTCTTCAGAAGAAGCGGCTTTGAAGAGACGCTGTTTGAATACAGCTGGGCGTCTCTGCGGCAGCCCCTGGAAGCTGCCCGCGAGTCCCCGTTCTGGAGAAGCACATTTTTCAATTCAGCTGTGTTTGCAGCTAAACAACAGGATGCTCGCGGGGCCAGCCAGGGAAATCTTTCTCAGAGGAATTATTTAGGCTTCCACAATAATTACGAGGCGTTTCTGATCAGCATGTAGCCAGCGGCAATGTTCCCGGGCCCACGGGGGAGCCACAGCTGTGCTTCCGGACATCTGAGAGAACACCGGCCACCGTGCACCCGTCCACCCGCCAGCCTGACCTGGACACCGCGTCCGCGCCCACCGCTAGGCCCTTCGCGGGGAGGAGCAGAAACCCCTGGCTGGTTTCCAGGAACCTGCAGCCAGGATCAGCTGAGGACGGTCGCATCGGGGGGAGCAGACGGAAGGATCTCAGGTGGGAGGCGACACCCGGGAGGCGGCAACAGCATAGCCCCACGGCCGGGTGAAGCACAGAGCTCGTCCGTGAGAACAGCCCTGGTTTGAGCCAACCCCTTCCTCTGTGTGGGCCTTCCACTGTGCCAGCACTGGCCAGTCCACGGATGGAATGCCACCCAGCCCTCATGATGCTGGAATATTCTTCCAAACACCAGTGGTGGCCACTCGGTTTCCACAGAGTCCCCAGGAAAGCACATCCAGGACAGCCCAGATCTCCGGGCACTGACACTCCATCCCGCTCCAGTCCCAGGAACCGCAGGGGCAGAAAGCCCCGGGAGCAGCTCCCACACCCCAGCGTCGGTCAGCCCCCTTCCTCTAAGAACCACCTCGGAGCCCAGAGAGGCTGCAGAGCAGAGACCACCTTGCCTGGTGCATGCTACTGCCCAGCAGTGAAAAGCCACATGCCTTCCCGGCCATTGCACATTTCTCACACAGGGACCTAAAGTGCATAAAGCCTGTGCGCTGGCCCACGCGTGGCACTGTGCTTGTTGTTTACAGCCACGTGGCTCGGGCAACCTAACCTCATGCTGCCTCAGTTCCCTGCTTTGTAAAATGAGCCAATCTCACATTGGCAGAGACCCCTGCTGGTGCTCCTTCCCTGGCGTGGGATGTTCCCTGGGAAGGAGCTTCACCATGGTAACAGCATTTCCCAGCTGCCCTTGCAGTCAGTGCAGTCATGTGACTGAGCTGTAGCCAGTGAAACCCCAGCGGAAGCCCTGGGCTCCCATCTCAGCCTGACCACAGAAACCTGGCTGCGTCTCCGCCATGTCATTTCCCCTTTCCAGGCTGTCTGGAAAGGAAAGGATTCCCATGGCAACCTTGGGAACTCTGTGTGCTAAGGAGGCAGAGCCTTCTTCAGCCTGGGTCCCTGAGAGACTGCATGGCCAGCATGGCCAGCCACCAGCTCATGGCTCTTAGCTGAGTCAGAAACCAGTTTCCAATGCCCTTGAGCTATTTCTTATTTTGGAGTCTATTTGGTACTGTAGTTATCCCACCCTGAATGATAGATAATACCCTATAGTGTTTCTGGAAAAAAAATAGGTAAATTCATGCAAAGGGGATAGAACAGAGCCTATAGCACAGCTGCATGCTGGTATTATCACTCCCTGTTGTCCACCACCCAGCACTGTGCTCCCAGCCTCGTGCTCATGGGCACATCTAAAGCTTAGATCTCTCCACTGGAGAGAACTGCGCTGGACCCTGCCTGGGCAAGGGGGCTCAGAATGCCTGGGAAGCTCATAGCAAGAGAGATAAAGGTTTCCCCAGAGGAAGTACTTGGAGTACTTTTTAAGATGGGGATGTCTTGGTCCATTTTCTGTTGCTACAAATGGATACCTGAGACTGAGGGATTCGTAAAGAAAAGGAATTTATCTCTTACAGTTCTGAAAGCTGGGAAGTCCAAGGTCTAGGGGCCACCACTGGCGTGGGCCTTCTTGCTGGTGGGGGCTCTCTGCAGAGTGCAGAGGTGGCACAGGGCTCGCATGGTGAGGGGACTCATGAGAGATGGCCAAATTACCTTTTATACCAGACCTGCTTCCATGGCAACTGTTCAGCTCTTTCCATAACCCATTAACCCATTCATCCATAAGTGGATTAATTCACTCACGAAGGCCGGGCCCTGCTGACCCAATCACCTCCCAAAGGTTCCACCTCTCAGCACTGCTACAGTGGAGTCATGAACTTTGGTGGGACATAGTCAAACCACAGCATTCTACCTCTGGCCCCCAAACACATGTCCTCATACATAAAGTACATTCAGTCCATCTCAATAGCCTAAAGTCTTACCTTGTTCCAGCATCAGATCACAAGTCCAAAGCTTCAAGTATCATTTAAATCAGATATGGTGGCACCGAAGGCATGATTTTCCTTGAGGCAAATTCCTTCCAGGTATGAGCCTGTGAAATCAAACAAGTTATCTACTTCCAGAATACAATTGTGAGACAGCCATAGGAAAGACATTCTCATTCCAAAGTGGAGCAGCAGGAACAAACAAAGTGGAGACTGGTCCCAAGTAAGCCCAAAACACAACCAGGAAACCATCAAGTTTCAAGGCTCCAGAATGATCTTTCACTCCATGTCTGTCTGCTGGACACACTGGGGTAGAGGTTGGGCCCCCAAGGCCTCAGCCAGGCTTCAGCTCTCCCGAGCTGCTGTTGCACACTGGTAGCTCCACAGCTCTGGGGTCTTGGCAGTCGTCCCACCCCCCTGACTCCACTATTAATAGAAATGTCCCCAGTGCAGACACTCTGAGGCAGCTCTGACCCCACAGCTCTGCTTGGCTTTGCCCTAGTGGAGGTGCCCTGGAGTGGCTCTGCCCCAGCAGCAGGTTTCCACCGGGGCCCTGGCAGTCCCACCATCCTTTGAGAGCCAGGTGGAGGAAGCCACGCCCCCACCGCCCTTGCATGCTGCGTGCCTACAGAACTGGCACCACACTGCCACTGCCAAGGATTATAGCTCGTACCTTCTGGAGCCATGGGTGGAGCCACCCTGGGGTTGCTTCAGCCACAATGGGGACAGTCGAGGAGCCTGCACCACAATGTGGGAGCAGAGACACAAAGTGCTGGGCAGCGAGCCCACAGAGGGCACCCCAAGCCCATCCACGGAAACCATTCGGCCCTCCCAGAGCTCTGGCCTGTGATGGGAGAACCAGCCTCAGAGATCTCTGGCATGCCCTTGGAGCCTTTCTCCCATTGTCTTAATGACCCCTTATAGAAATGAAAATAAAATCCCCCAACAGACTGAATGGACCACCTCATGGCCAAAGGGATGCCAGAGAAACCTTGAAACTGAGTTTCTAGCCATGATGGGATGGGAGGTGGGACACCCCTCCTCACACTCCCTCCTTTATTAACTGCCACCAGGATGTCCTCCCTACAGACTCACAGAGCCAACCTTGGGAACAACTGACCAGCATTCCTTCCACCAGCCACAGAGTGGTTCTGGCCAGTCTACAGGGGAAGCACAATGAGGGCTTTGGGTCCTTTGCTTCACCTTTTGATGTCAGTGGGCCAAAAGCTCCATACTCAAGTCTTGCTAAAGCCAACACTTCTTGTAAATGGACCCCATGAAGTATCATGAAGTTCAATTATATATGTGCATGTTTCTCCTTTTATAAATATTCATGACTCCTTCTATAGCTTGTTAAATATGCATGTTTGGCCACCTTGCTCAGCATAAATTCCTGTTCCCCTTGTCCCTCCCTTGAAGTGCTTGCTCTTGGCTTCTGACCATAGGCTATGCTCCCAGCCTGCAAGATGGCCAGCTTGCAGGCTGCAGCTTTCCGTGAGAAATAATGCTCTCCTCTCCAAAGGGATGAACCTCATCATTCTTCAGCTGACACCTTCTATTTGTATCAATCTCTGTAGCAAACAGTTGCTGGGCCACACCTTTGGTTTCCCTCCTGGACATGCTTTTCCACTCTTTACCACTGCCAGGCTCAGAGTTTTCCAAATCTTTGCACTTGGCTTCCTTTGTATGTATGTACGTGTGTATGTATTGAGACAGCGGCTCACTCTGTTGTCCAAGCTGGAGTGTGGTGGTGTCATCATAGCTCACTGAAGTCTCACACTCATGGGCTCAGGTGATCCTCCTGCCTCAGCCTCCCGAGTAGCTCTGACTACAGGTGCACACCACCATGCCCGGCTAATTTATCTACTTTTTTTTTTTTGCAGAGACAGATTCTTGTTCTTTCTCAGGCTGGTCTTGAACTCATGGCCTGAAGCCATCCTCCCATCTCAGCATCCTAGAGAGCTAGGATTACAGGCATGAGTCACTGCACCCAGCCCTGCTTCCTTTTTAATTATAAATTCTGTCTTTAAAGCATCTTACTTCTCCCTTATTTTACTGTAAAGCAGCCATGCAGCAGACTGAACGTTTTGCTGCTTGGATATTTCTTCTGCTGGATGTCCCAGCAAATTGCTCACAAGTTCTGCATTCCATGAAGTCCTAGGACATGGACACAACTCAGCCAAAGTCTTTGCTACTTTATAAGAAAGATGGCCTTTAATCCAGCTTCCAGTACCCCACTCCTCATTTCCATCTGAGACACTGTCAGAACAGCCATTACTGTTCATGTTTCTACCAGCATTCTGGTCATGGCCACTTAGTAATCTAAGAAAGTTACAGATTCTCCTCAGTTTTCTCTTCCTCTGAGCCCTCCCCAGGGACCCTTTTTGCTCCATTTACAGCAAAGCAGACATTTTCCAGCCTCCTCCGAAATCTCCCAGCCTCGACCCATCACCCAGTCCTAAAGCCACTTCCTCATTTTCATGTGTCTATTATGGCAACGGCTCCACACCCTGGTACCATTTTTGTCTTAGTCCATTTTCTGTTGCTATAAATGAATACCTGAGATTGGGTGCTTTTTAAAGACAAAAATGTATTTCTTACAGTTCTGGAGATTCAGAAGTCCAAGATATAGGGACCACATCTGATGAGGGCCTTCTTGCTACTGGGGACTCTATGCAGAGTCCCGAGGTAACTCAAGGCTCATGAGAAACTGCCGAACTGACTTTTGTAACAGACTCGCTCCCGTGATAACTAACCCACTCCCACGATAATCCATTGATCCATTACTGAATTAATTCATTCATGAGGACAGAGCCCTCATGACCCGATCACCTCCTAAGTGTCCCACTGCTCAATGCCTCTACACTGGGGACATGAACTTTTGTGGGACACAGCCAAGCCACAGCAGGGGGCTTGCAAGCTTTCTGTCTTGGGAACACCCTTGTTCTGGGAGGAAAGGGTGCTCAAACTAAAAGGGGGAAGGGTCCCCTGGGAGCTCTGGAAGGTGCCAGCAGGTGTCTGAACCTCCAGACGTGGTGACAGACATTCACTCTGGCTCCCACGTCCAACTCAAAAGCAGGAGTGCTGTGATGGTCACACCAGCATGGGCCAGAGAGCATCCGTGAGTGGGAGGTGGGGCTACTTCCCAATTTTCTGGACTGCACAAGACTTGGGGATAATGCCATGATCCTTTATAAAAAGGAGCCTCCTTCTAAAATGTCTGCATTTCCCATCAGTCTGGCAGATCGGCTTTGATCTGGGCGTCAAGGTGGGCACGTTCCTGGCACAGCGGAGTGTGAGGAGAGCACGTGTCCTACCAATGCTGTGGGGCAGCCCCCAGTGATCTCTGGTCTACGGGCCGGACCCCCACAGGGCAAAAGAAGAGAAGAGAAGAAAGGGGGAGGAAAGAGAGAGAGGGAGCGAGCAGGAGGGACAGAGGGAGGCAGAGTGAGGGTCACCTGGGCGAGGCTGACCGAGGGCTGAAGGGCCACACCCAGGCCTGGGCCCTGGAGCACACCTTGGTGCCGCCTTCAGGGCTCTGTCATTAAGTTTCTGAACTTCTCTCCGTCTCAGTGATAGGATGGGGCACTAATAATAACAGGACGTGAGGTGCTGTCCGTCAATTTCTCCGAGCTTCTAGAATATAGTAATTAATGACTCAATAAACTGTCCCCACATCAGTGACTTAAATGCTGACAAGGAGAAAACCAATAGAGTCTTTTGTTTTGACATCATTTTCAAATTTTCACAGTTACCAAGAAGGAAGCCACAGCCAACCGTGACCCCAAAGAGCAAGCCACAGAAGATGGATAAGAAAGTTGTGAAAAGTGTCAAAATTAATCAGCGGGTTCACGCATGGCGGGTGAAGGGTGGCTAGGGTGGGGACAGAGGCCACGACTGGGGTGCGTCATGGACCGTGACATCCCAAAGCTCTCGCCGTGGTTCTTCTTTGTATTTTCTCTATCTTGGAAAAGAGTGTGATTTTTTTTTTACACTATTATAAACAAAACTGCCAACTGATATTTTACAGTCTCTGCAGTGGATCACAAACACCTCCCGGGCAGGATGTGGAAGGCAGCAGGGCTCCCCGACGCCCTGGGACAGCACCTGACGTCCAGCGGGTTCCCCAGGCGCAGCTTTAGCTCCCTCGCGCTCCCCCGGGAGCCAAGTGGGGCTCAGGGGACCCAGGGCCCTGCTGCTGCCCCCAGGCCCAGGGCACTGCTGCTCGGGCCACTCGGTCCTGCTCAGGGGGCTTCTCGCCTCCTCCCCGCCCCAAGTCCCATCAGCCCCCCTCACCTCTCCCTGGGGCCACTACGCTTTCTTGGGAGGGTTCTGTACGTTTGCACCAGGATTCTCTCTCACTATGTGAGCACAGTCAGATCCGGGAAAGGGCGTCGCTGGAGGTATTGCAAGCACAGAGAGGCTCACTCGGCCATCCGGAGGGAGGGCCGCAGGAGCAAACAGTGCATGCCGCTTCCCTGGCCGGGGGTCCGAGGCTCAGCCTCCCACCAGAGCACAGTGGGCGGTTTACAGAGCTCTCTGGGAAACTCTCAGGGACCTCTTATTCGCCACTGCCCTCTGCCAGGTGTGCACCTCTGCTTGCAAAGGTGACTGACCCTCACTCAGTGCTCACACGAGGGGCTCTGCCGGGCCAGCTCCAACCAGAGCCATTCGGAGCAGGGCTCAGGAAATGCGGTTCCAGGTGCCCCCCACCCCTGCAATGCGGAGGCCATCACAGAAAGGGGTGGCGGTGACAGGGCGTCATGGACTGTAATCAGAGAGGCACACAGTTGTGAGCACATGCGTGTGCGTGCAGGTGAAGACTGGTCCACACAGACCCGGGGCACGAATGTGACTCGAGAGTCTGATGAAACTCAGTTTCAGAGGAATGCGGAAGCCCAGAGAGGCTCTAGTCTCTGAAAACCTCCAGGCTCATTTGCCCCAAAAGTTCGTTTTTCCCGCAATAGGGGAATTTGCTTAATATTTCTTCAAAACCTGATTAACATGAGAAGGGCAGGATGAAGGTGCCGCAGGGGGAGGACACTCCACACAGACGACCCGTGAGCGCGTAGGAACTGCCAGCCTCCACGGATGCGAGAGCACAGCTAGCAAACACACAATGAAAGGGCGGCACTTCATAACAGATGGGCAGCTCTTAAAAATCAATAAATATTTCATCAGAGCCTTTATCGCGCTGGAGAGACGGTTAACAAATCACGCGGCACGGTGAGGAGCTCAGTGGCAAGGAGGGGGCCTTCCCTGCATCTCTGCAGCAGGCCCTGGGACTCCGCCAGGGGCCTCCGCGGTGATGGGCCTGTGCCCGGAAATTGTTCTGCTGAGAGAGACAGTTTGGAGCGGAGGTGGCCGGTCCAGCTTCAGTTTCCTTTCAGCCCTGATTTTGCATAAATGTTCTCTTTTTGGCCTCCCAAAGATTCTGCTCCCTGGGAAAAGACAGCATTCCAGAAAGGCTACGTTGTCAGCCTTGTCCAGAATCTGTGGATGAACAGAGTCTAAGTCAGAGCAATCTCAGTGCTCACAGTTTCGACCGGGATCCGGGAGG
>VBSM01003144.1:692643-724191 GCA_008086735.1 Cheirogaleus medius
GCAAATGTGGTCACATCAGTGACTGATTGAGGAAGAAGTCCAAAGGCAGAGCCATTCTTGTCCCAAAGGGGACTTCAGTGGGGTCAACCGAGGCACCACAGACCCCCTTGAACTGCTCCTGCCTACTCCCCCAGACAGGGATTAACTCCAAAGGGCCCTTCCAGTGAGCATCTCGCACAGTGACTCTGTCCCAGAACTGGCTCCCACCCTCCTGTGTTCTATATGCCTGTCACCTCCTGAGATGTTGCCTCCTCGTCCCCGGCCGGGCCGCGGCCGTGGAGAGCGCGCTTGCTGTGGCGCCCACGCATCTGCTGCTCCTCACTCTCTCTAGACCTCGACGCCCCTCTCTTAGGCAAAGTCCAAAGTCCTCCCAGCCGCGCTTCATGGCTGCCCTGGTCCACTGGCCACGTCCCCGGGCCTCCACACCCTCCACTCACCTCCCCTGTGAGCGACGCCTCCTGAACTCAGCCCTGCTCTGCCCCCAGGGCCTCTGTGGCCCTGACCTCTCCCGTGAGCCCTCTAATGCTGTCACCTGGTCAGCTCCTGTGGCCTCAGCCTGCTCTGGCAGCAAAGACCATTCGTGACACAGGCATTTGCTCCCTCGACAACGGCACCTGCCATGTGACACGCATGGCATTCACGCTAAGGATGTCCATAGTCAAACATGCAAATCTCTGGAATTCTGTGCTTCGAATCATGACAGACAGAAAAATATGTAACTTAAAGAAATTAATCTCTGCTGATAACATTTCAGGGACTCCAAATGCTTCAGACATGGAAAGGGTCTTGGATGCAGACACTCCCATCAGCGAGGCTTGCAGGAACCTGGTCTGACCAGGATGCATTTGTTTGCCATGAAAACATAGTCCCAGACGTGGTGACCTTAAATGCTTTAAAAGTCTTGAAGTTACCCTAAAATATGCAGAGTCCCACGTTTAGTTCTGCTTCTCCTGCGGTATTCAGGACACATCACAGGAGAGGCCCTGAGCCTCTTAACAATATGGCTCATCTACTTAATCTAGAGTGAGCACAATGAATTAAATTATGCCAGTGACAAAGGCCCTTAGGAATCATCTGGAGTAGGTGCTATGACACCAGCCAAATGCTCATTGATGACACACTGACGCACTCATCAAAGCACAGGCTTCTCCTCCACTGAGCCAGGTAATCAGATCTGCACGGACAACAATACCTGCCTCCTGTATTCATGGCCGGTGATGATCTGGGGAAGTGGAATAATTCAATAGCTGGCAAATGGCCATGATTACGTGTATCAATGCCTTCCAGGAAGCTTTACCTGACATGATTGCTTCAAAATATAAAACTGAACAAAAGATGTTTCCACCGGAAATGGAAAGTGTGAGTTACAAGTCAGAAAGCAATATACTTCTGCAGGAACAAAGTCATCTCTGTAAAGAAAAGCAGGGATAATTCTGCTGAACGGTGATCAGAAGAAGCTATTAAGTGTTATTGAAACTTAGGGTTTCCCCTCTAGCAATAAGAGTCATTAGTCTGATGAATGTTAAGTGCTAATCTAGAACTAATGGGATTTAATTTTATGAATTGTTTTCATAAATATTAGAAAACATCTTGAGAGAGACACACTGTATTACACATCTGTGTACATGATGAATGCATGCAAATGCTCTGGCCCGGCTCCTGAATAATTCATCTTCACCATTTTATTTACATAGGAAAATGATACTTGATTAGTTTGGCAGATTTTAAGATACAGTTTCGATTGGTAAACTGAGCCCCCGGTGTGCAGCGAAAAGGCATGGGGCACGGGGAGGTACTTGTATAGGAGACAGCAGCCTTTATCTCCTTGAATTCCCCGATTCCTTAGAAAACAAGCATGTTTGATCTGGTCCATTTTAAAAAGCCTTAGCTCTGTAATGGTACTTGCATATCTGCTTTCAAAAGAAACACCTCCTTTCTGTGCCTCTTCCTGTGTCCTGTCTGAGTGCCCTCTGCTTGTTCTCTTTTTTAAAAAAGGCTTTTCATTTTCCTAGTCTTGTGGCCTTGAGAAAACACTTTAAGAAACCAGGAAGTTGAAAGGAACTGGGGGAGTCTTTGGAGGATGCAGGACAGGCACGGAGGGGATTAGGGCTCCTCCTCCCTCACTGCCGGACACGTGAACAGCACTTTGGGGTGAGAATGTGCGCGCAGGAGGGGAGCCCTAGTACTGCGAAACTTAGCGACATGGCGCCTTTGGAGACTGCAGTCCCTGAGGATCCTCAGCTGTAAACCACTTGCCAGGCTGTTGTCACCAACTCCCTTTCTTCATGTGAGCTCCCTAGACCAAGGAGAAGTCTCTCCCATCGGAATTTCCTGAGCTCTGCTCTTCCACTATCAAATTTGCCCAGGTGCTGGCTGACTCCTCAGCTCCTTCCAGCTCTCTCCTCCTGAGCCCTGGAGTGCGGGATTCCAGAAGGAATTCCCCAGGCATTGGTGCTGCTGGGAGAAAGAAGGGGCAGGGACTTTTGGGGCTAAACTACCCCGAAGATGACCTGACATGGACATCCCCCTGGACACTTCCGCCGCCCGGCCTGTCTCCTGCTCCTTGTTCTGTATTCACAGACCACATTCCTCAGACAGACGGAGGACGCCTCTGTGGGGCGGGCATGTGCTTGCCCGGGACAGCCCAGGTCCCCAGGGCCTGGCCAGAGCTCAGTGCCATGTACCCCCTCTGTCCACGAGTCCTTCCCCAGAACCCAGGCGTCCCCACGACGGCGCTGACTGCCTGCTCCCACTTCTCCACCCTCCCACCAAGCAGCGTCCTCCCTCTGCAAAGTGGAGGCTCCAAGCTGCAGCAGAAGCCTCTTCCCCAGGTCCGGTCCCATCCGTGGGTGGGACCACGCCTGTGGCCAGCAGGCGACTGTGTGTCCTCAGGACCCCCAGGTCCCCCTGCCCAGGGCTTCATCTCCAGCCAAGGCTCTTGTGGGCTCCCTTTGCCTTCTAGAACTGCTCTCAGGGACGCAAAGGAAGCGGTAAGTTGCAATAAATCCTTTGTTCCGAAAAAAAAAAAAAAAAAAAACAAGCCCAGTGGGATGCGCTCAAACAGCACGAAATGTCACCCATGGGTGCCCAGTGCCGTCGCCTCCCACGACGCCTTTGCCACGTCCACACACCGGCCACTTGCTCCGCAACAGCGCCAGACACACCCCGCAGCTGAGCTCAGACTCTGGCCCCAGGAGCCGGAAGTGCCCAGAATGTACTTCCGGGAGCGTACTTCCGGGAATATACTTCCGGGGCATCCCGGCCCCGGCCTGGATCATGGAGGCTGAGCGCTCCGGCTCCTAGCCCGGTCCGTCCGTCAGGGCCTGCTTGGCCGGCGTCGCCCCACCTGGGCTCACGGGGACGCCACGCCGCCTGGCTCTCCCCAGACCGTCTGCTCTCCAGCTTTCCGAAACAAGGCACAACCGAAAGCTGGAGGAGAGAGGAGTCTCCATATCCATATCCACATATATATATTTAGTGATGTGATATTCCTGGCAGGGGCCCGCTCTCGCTGCCGGAACCCTTGTCTCGGGGTCGCTGCAGAACCCGGAAGAGGACACATGCAGCAACGGAAATTTCCTTTTTTCCCTGGTGACCAACCCCACGGGTCCTTCCCCGGAAGCAGCCGCTGTCAGTATGACCTTGTGACTGCTGCGGACGGGCAGTGGGCTGGTGAAGCAGCGCACAGACGTGGAGCCCCACTTTCCTCATCTGTAAAGTGGGGTTCTGATAGTACCTGCATGATAAGACTGTTTTGTTATGAGGATTGAAGTGGTTAACATTTGTAATGTGCTTAGGGCAAGGCGGGCACGTAAACAGCAGAGCGGAAGTGCTTATTAAATTACTAAATATATATATATACACACATGGATATGTAAACTTCTCTCTCCTCTGACTTTCAGTTGTGACTTATTTTTGAATCAGAGACACGGTTTTCATCAATTCACTGTGCTTTCTTAGATATCTTTGAGGCTTTTTAGTCCCTATAGAAGGGTCTAGACTGTATCCTCCATTGTACGGTGCCCAGCAAGGTCGAGGTTTGGAAAAGCCCAAGCAAGATGTACAGCAGTGCTAGGGCCGATTGCTTTGCAGTTACAAAGAGTGAGGGGCTTGAGTCTGAAATTTTTCCTGGAATCCAGTGTCAAAGTTCATGACATTTAAAGTAAGAACATGGTGGTAGCAGCCAGAAAACATATTAGTTCGTAGATGAAATAATTAGGAAAAACAGCTAGATAGCTGATCAGTTTATGAATTAATCTATTCCATGTCTTCCAGACAAGACCAGGTACCACATGAGATTGAATAAAATACATTGGTCACTTCGGAGCTGACCCATGGGACCATGGGAATTAAGCCTGGGGCTTTAGACTCATTAACTCCACCTCAAGTGTTTTCGTTTAGTTTGGTTTAAGAAACATTTTTTCTGCATTTGGCTCACACTGTTGGGATTTCATACATTTTAGATTGTAGAATATTAATAACATGCAGGAGGCTGCCAGTGTCACCTCTTCTCTCGGTTACTTGCTTTTACAAAGATGGCTGTGTTTAGCCTCTTACTCGACTGCATTTTTATTTCTAGTCCTTTCATGATACAAAAAAAAAATCCTTAGGTTTCACAAGCAAAGAAAAAAAAAAAGACAAAAAAAGATCTTTACTAAGAATTTCTAATAAACCCTGAAAAATAAATCACTCTCTGAAATGCGAAGCATCAGCAAAGCATACTTTTACTTTCAGTGCATTGACTTGCAACCTTCTTGCAACCAAAATAAACCCAGGTGAGGTACAAGTATTTGTGGAAACTAATTAACTCTTTCCCTTTCCATAGCAACTTCACACACATTGGGTGGAAGTTCTGGAAGAATTCACCTCATCTTTCCATGAACTTAGTGACAGAATTGAATTGCATAAAAATAGAAGAAATCTATTAGCATTGGTAGGCCCCAAGAATTTTCTTCATTTTTCTCTTAATGTGAATTTAGATCTTTAACCAACACTTCCTTAAAGCATGAGAGGTAGAATTCCCCGAAGATCCTGATGTGGGCAGTAGGTAATACCTTAATTTAGACTCACTCACTCAATCTAACACATTTGGGGGGGAAAGAATGTGAATCATCACCAATTAATACAAAAGCATAAAAAGCAAGAATTTTTGCCGCCCAGCTCCATTTGAGACCCAAAGGGGACAGCAACACTTGCTTCACTTGGGGGATCTCCCTCAGGTACCCGTGGAGCTGCTTTAGAGCAGTGCTCACAGGTGCGCCATGCAGTCGCCCTTCCCTTCTGACCTAGGTTGAGCATTGGGTAAGATGGCAGGGTCCTGCCTCCACAGCTCTGCAGGTCTGTGATCAGGGGCTTGCTGCAGCTCTCTGCACCTGCCATTGTCCACCTGCACAGCTAGACACGGTTCCCCTCCTATCTGCAGAAAAGCAAATCCTTGTAATAGGCCTGTACAAAAAAAGCTGGCCTCAACATCTTTAGATAAAATCTTTGTGTCTTCATTAACTTAGCAAACATGTAAGAAGCAGGCCAGAGGAGTGTTGGAAGAATGGCGCCTGGAGGAAAATGATGCATTTGTGGTGTTTATCAATTTTTGCTGTGTAAATATTCCTAGTATGACCAACTTTAACATACCAATAGGACATCATGGGATGCAGAGATGGGGCAAGAGACATAGGATTGATTCTCATGAGCTGTTACAAGCTTCCTCCAGCACACCATTGAAAATACCTATTCTTTGCAGATACGATGTAAGACAGTGATTCTACAGAGAATTATGGCAGCGTGTGCCTGGCCTGGGGGAGCTCTTGATACAGCTAGGAGCATATGTGTGATAAACTTTCTTTTACAGTGTGACATCATCTACGTTTATTAGAGAGGAATTCTCTCATGAATGTTATGGAAAGTACATCCAGAGATATGTGTGTAGGGAGGTGTCTTAGTCTCTTTATGCTGCTAAAACAAAATATCTGAGATTGGGTCATTTCTAAAGAACAGAAATTTATTTTCTCACAGTTCTGTGGGATGGAAAGTTTGAGGTCAAGGCACCAGCAAGTTCGGTGCCTGGTCTCTGTTTTCAAGATGGTGCCTTGAATGCTGTGTCCTGACACGGTGGAAAGAATGGAAGGACAAATGCACCCCTTCTTGCCCTTCTATGAGGCACTGATTCCACCCACGAGGGAAGAATCCTCATGGCCTAATCACCTCCCCGAAGCCCCATCTCTTAAAGCTGTTGCACTGGGGACTCAGTTTCAACACAGATTTTGGAGGGAACACGAACATTCAAACTATATCAGGAGAGGAGGAAGACATGAGTGTGTCCTGCTAAGCTAATTTTCCTAGGAAAAATATATAATCAAAATTGCTAAGCTTAAAAAATGCATAAGAAGTTAAGAAAATGTTTTTAATAATCTAAAGGCATTCACTTAATATATAAAAATAAAATGTATACTTTCTAAACCAGCATAAGAAAATCCAATCTAGCCAAAGAGAAGTAATAAAAGATGTATGAAACATGGTAAATAGAACACATGAACTAGAACAGAGGAAATGAAGCATAAAAAATAGCCACATTAAATATAAAAGGATTAAATTCCTTTAAGTCAGACAATAGATTAAGTTAAAAAAATAGCTATAAGAAACAAACTTAGTACAAAAGGGAAAAAATATTATAGCAATAACAGAAAAATATTTTTTAAATATGAACCCAATGAAAACCAGTGTAGAATTTTTCAGATTAGACGAAACATAATTTAAGGTAAAACCATACTGAGTGACAAGCGAAATTATGTAGTAACAAAAGGAGAGGTAGTACTAGAAGATATTGTCACAATCATATGCACTAACAAAATACATGACCCATGTTTCTGTAGATGAGATTTGATTGGTCATGAGCTGATCCTTGCTATTTCTATCATTTAGCAGAAAACAGAGATTATCAAAATAAAAGAGCTAATTGTTCAACTTGAGAAGCTATAAAAAGACTGTAACAAAACCTAAAGAGAAAAGAAGAAACATAAGAGCAGAAGTTGATTACATATAGAATTAAAGCACTGTAGGTAAACAAAATCAGTATTTGTTTATTTGGAATATTAATAGATAAAATTGCATGGTTTCTACTATTTGCTTCAAAATAATAAGATGTTGGTTGGTGTTTAGATGATTCACCATGACTTGATAAACCTTGACGCACATGGGGTCTATCATACTATTCAGTCTATTTTTATATACATTTTAAAACTTGCATAATAAAAGGTTTAAAATAGTTGTTTCTTTGAAAATAATTACATAGCTAATCCTCTGACACAAATAGATAACACAAATAAATAAAATGCAAAATCAGAGAGGAAAAATAACTCCAGAAAAGACAATGCTGATCTATATTCCAGTAGATTATTCCTGGGAATTGTGCAATTATTTTATAAAGAATTCAACTAGCAGATTTACAGTCTAAGTGAAAAACAATTGTTCAAAAATAGCTGAGAGAACATTGGGAAAGAAAGTCAAATAGAGGTGACTTATTCTAGCAAATATTAAAACAGATACACATTTTCAGTAATGGTAGACAAGGTAATTTATACCAAATTTCCTACTGAATAAACAGTAACAAGTAGATATAGAAAGTATCTCCTTGAAGGACATTCAGAAATAGAAACTGGATGCAGGAATGGAGATATGGTCTTCCTTTAGAACACACTAGTAATGCAAAAAGTAAAAACGCAGGCCTATAATGTAATATAGTATAAGTAAGCCAAATACACACACACATACAAAAACCTGACCTTATTTAAATAAAGTGTATAAATATAAGGATAGATATTAAACCATCAGACTGTTTACCTACTAGGGAGAGAAGACTGGGAGCCAGAAGGGAAGATGGAAAACTAAAACATCATAGAATGAAATAAAACAAAAGAAATCCCTCATGTGGCTTGATGATTGCTGTATGCCATGAACTGAGAGGGATGATTCATTTGTGTACTTGATGTCAAAAAAATTAATACTTATGGAAATAAAAAAGCGAAAAATAAAATGTAGCATTGTTATGGATTGAACGTCCCCTCCAAAACTCGTGTTGGAATTCAATTGCCATTATGAGGGCATTAAGAGGTGGGACCAATAAGAGGTGACTAGGCCATGAGGCCTCACGAATGGAATGACGCCTTCATCACAGAAGAGGGCTGTTGTCACAGGAGTGGCACCCTCACAAAAGCAAACTTGGCCCACTCTTGTTCTCGCGTGGTCACCCTCTCTTTCCCTCCTGCTTTCTGCCATGGCACGATGAGCACAAAGACCCCCGCCAGATGCCCGTGCCATGCCCTTGGGCTTCCCAGCCTCCAGAGTCGTGAGCCAAATACATTTCTGTTCATTATAAATGATGTAGTCTGTGGTGTTCTGTTTTAGCAACACAAAGCGGACTAAGACAAGCATGTGATTTTCACGGTAGCTGGACTAAAATGTGAATGACTGTGAAATTCAACCTAAGGTGGGGGATCCTGTCCTTTCCTTTATATCATGGCAGTCATCAGATTTCTAATCTGAAATTTGTGGCAGGTTTGAGGACAAATTAGAGAAGGAAAAGAAGAAGTTAGCAAACAATTCCAATAGCCCAGATGAGCAACTGTGAGGCTCTGACTGTATGCATCTGAAGTAGTGGAGCTGGAGAAGAAATAAAGAAGTCAATGCATTTCAGGAGCTGAAATCATGGGAGGTTAGTGGCTGATGGGATGTGGGACGTGGAGGCAAAAGAGGACGTTGAGGACTATCCCAAGGACACCAGCGTGGGGGGCTGGGTAGACAGGCAGGGGCCAGAAGGGGAGGAATGGGCTTGGGGAAGGTGACGGGTTCACCCTGGATGTGTGAAGTTTAGGATGAGTGTCCTCAGGGGAAAGTGACAGAGGTGGTTGTAGGTAAAGATCTCGACCCTTAGAAACATGTTTGGGATATTACCCTTTTCTTGGGAAGACCCAAAGAGAATTTTCTCCTAAATTATTCTGATTACTACAGGCAAGAGATAGAACAGAGTAATTTGGCCTTAATATTTCGAGTCATCTAATCTGACTCCTTACACATGACAGTACATTAGAGCGGCAGTGATAGTGGTATATACAGTTTTCTGACAAAGAATGGGACAGATAAAACAATAGAGAAAGAAAAATAGAAAGAAAAAGGAAAACATCTTCAAAGTACTTAAAACATCACTTGACTCTTAATGAAAGTTGCCATGTGGGCTACAAGTGATGGGTAAATATTCCCCACTTCTGTATCTTTTGAGACGTAAAGCTTTCTGCTTCCCGAGCGTTGCCTTATAAAGACTGAAATGGCTGTGCTCCCCTGTAGCGTGAGATATTGCTTCTGCCTGTCACAGTAGAAACCTGTCCAACAGCATCTCTTATCTGTCAGACAGATGAGGCTGGAGCCTTTCCTGGCTGCTCCGATAATCAGCGTTAGAGGGAAGGGGCGGCAGCCGCCTGCAGGATGATTTGTGTAGATTGCCGGGCTTTAATGAGGAGTGGAAAGCACTGTGCATCTTCAACAGTGTGTGCGCTAAATCACTGCCTCTCAACCTCCCTAGAAAGGCCATTTGTTCTATAATTATGTAACACCTATATATGTGTCACGGAAAGGCAGTGAGTTTACTATTTTAAATTAAATTTTATTAGTGCTAGGAATTTCCACAAGCCCAGCCAGCAAACAGTCTGCACCACTATGTCTTCATTCTCCGTGGGGATCCCACAGCAAAGAAGCTCTCTTCCAATGTAGAAGTTTGTTTCTGGCTTTTTTCCCCCATGGAAAGTGAAAATTCTATTATAATAAAGTGGAGATGAGTACCATTTGATACAGTTAGATTTCAGAAGCAGGATGCTCCATTTCACACTCTTCGAGCTCTGTCATACCCCCGAGCTGAGCAGCTCCTCTCACCCCTCCCCCTGCAAGGGAGGCAGGGTGGCATTTCACATTCCATGTGGGCCTGGCAGGCAGGGACCAGGCAGCAGAGTGTGAGACACAGCCCTGGGCTTCAGGGTCAGGCAAAGTCAGGCCAGTGACGTGCCCTGACCGTAAGACATTTGCTACATCATTAATGTTTGTTAATTACTTCATCCATATCTTTTTTGCTTCCTCAAAAAAACATGTTCCCAGGAAAAGAAAAGTGATTTGTTTTTATTAAGTGCTGTGTGCAATACATATCCTCCTCTTCTCCTCCAGCCTGCATATCTGACTCAAGACAGACCTGTCCCACAGAGGTGTGGTGGGTATCTATGGAACCCTGGGTTGGATGTGATCTATCTGGAAACACTCTAGGCGTTCCAACAGGGAGAATTTAATAGAGGGGATTGTTGCATGAGTGATGGGATAACTGAAAGGGGCTGATGAGACAAAGCAGGGAATAACACTGCAGAAAGCTGTTCACCACCAGTGTCAGCAGACAGCACCAGCCAGGGCCTTCAGGGGCAACCCACGGCAGGGCCACCCGACAGTAGCTGGGGCCCTGGCCAGAGGGGATGCCCAGCAGGAGCCGTAGCCAGCCACGAAGGAGGTGCAGTCATTTCCAGGAGTGCCTCAGGAGCAGAGAGAGGTGGAAACGCTTGGGTTTTCCCTTTGCCACCCTCCAATCCTCCTCTGGTGCGTCTGCTGCCTAAGCCAGCCCAGAGCAAGAAGGCAAGGGAGCCCGGCACATGTGGCTCCTGCCGTCCTGCGGGGAGTCGAGGAAAGGCAGAGCGAGAGACTGCGTTAATGACCTCAGCTCTGCACCTCTCATGCATCCAGGCTCTTTGCCACGTAACCTTGAATGACTCTCGCTGAAGAGGCAGCCTCTATTTTCACACCATGCATCTGGGCCCAGATGCGCGACTTGCTTTGGCCCAGAAAGAATGATGTGGGGTGACCATGTGCCTCCGAGGCCTCAGCTAGCCTTGAATGTTTCTACTTTTGCGCTTCTGCCATCAGCATGAGGAGCACATGTCGGTGCTGGCCCTCTAGACCCCGGCGGGGTAATGACAGACACATGGAACCAGCTTCTCCCGCCAAGCTTAGCCGAGAGCAGAGGCCGCAGCTGACCGAGGATGAGAGCACAGGGCAGCCGACTCACAGACGACGCGCAAATCCAGCCAAGACCAGCCACGTTCACCTCAGATCTGCTGGTTGCCGGCCAACCTGCAGATGCATGGGTTGTAAAAATAAATTGTGTGGCTTTGATCCATGAGGTTTGGGGGTAGTTTTGTTATGCAGCAAGAGTATGTAGATAAAGGTAAGATGCATGTGAAAGCAAACCAGCAGTGGACCAGCACTAATACATCACTTGACTCCAAAGCCAGGTAAAACCTACAAAGGTCAAAATATCTCTTGAGCTGTCTCAAAACATCCTGCTGCAGCATGTTTACCAACTGCTGTTGACACTCGATTGAGTGAACCAGGGCATCCTGTTTCCTGCAAGGCTGTGGCAAGGCAGGGCACAGGCACCTCCTCAAATCCCTGAGTGATGGGGCAGCCATGAGACCCAGCTGCCTCCCAGCACTGTCCAAGCCGCAAGGGCTGCTCGGATGAGCCACCTGAGCAGAGCCGAGAATGACAGGTGGGAGCTGCTGGGGGGCTGAAGCATGCAGAGGCACTGCAGAGAGGGGACGTGGCCCATGCACAGGCAACAGGGCAGGGTGGGCAGGAATACCAGGTCTCCAGATCGCTTTGGATACACGAGTCTGGCAAGGGGCCTGCATGCCTGGGGGCCCCGAGGGGGATGAGTCCGTGAGGCTCAGCCAGAGACACCGGAGAAGGGCCACGGGCAGCGTGGACCACGTCCCAGCAAGGGGGAGCCACAGGAAGCATTGATCCCAAGATGCACGTGGGATTAGGAAAAAATCATGTGGCATTGCCATGACCTGAACATCTCTAAAATCCCAAGACTTAACCAGTCTGACAGTTGTTTTCCCTCTAACACCGAAAGGCACCGCCAGGTTCTCTGGTTCCTAATCAGAGCTGTTCCTCCCTGGAGAAGCGTCCTCTGATCCTATTAAAGGTGGGACTGTGACAGTATCCATAATTAAGAATAGCTACTTGCCGATGTAGGAAAACGTGCCTGAAAACCTCTGGGCGATAATCTCCATTTAGTCATTAACCTAAATTGCAGGTGACTAAACACTCGTCTCACCTGCGCGGCCTCCTCTGTGGCAGCCACGGGATTCCGCCTGTGGGTCCGACAGTCCGCTGGTGATGGATTCTGTCTGAGCGTGTTCGCGGGAGCCCTTCCCAGGGGACCGGTTTGGAAAGTGGCGTCATTTTGCACCTGCACACGGGGCTCCTTGGCTGCCGTCCCTGGGGCATGCTGCCTGCCCCCCAAGGAGACAGGAGGAAAACACAAAAGGACGTCGTGATCTGCGTAGGCACCAGAGGCCTGGCAGGCGCCAGAGCTGCTGGGGTTTTCGGAACCACAGGAGCCTCACACTCTAGCGGACCCGCCAGGCACTCGACCCAAATCAGCTCGGCACCGCCGCAGCCGGAATCAGGAAGTGGCCGTGGTGTGAGCTCCTTCCCTCTATTGAACAATCTTAGAATTTGAATTATTAGCAGATTTATTTCTGCCAAGACTGCTTTCAGAGTAGCTTGGAGACACTGATTCTATAAAATAAAACTGCAGTTAAACAAAAATTAAAAGACAAGAGGCCACTTCTAGCCTGGGGTGGGGCTGCGGGTGGGGTGAGACGCTGATTGGGCCTGATGGGGAACCCCCGGCTCAGTCCTGCTGCCGCAGCCAGACCCTGCAGGTACCCTGGCAGCCAGGGGACAGGTCAGGTGGCCCTCGGGCCAGAGGAGGAAGAGCAGGGATGACCGCCAAGAGGGCCACCTTCCCCTAAGTCCACTACAGCAGTTTAACAATGCAGAGATGTTCTATCATAAGCCTGTTTTTCAAGCCTTGATTAAAAAATATATAAAAATAAAATCTTAAAAGCAATGCATTAAGTTTGGGGAGTATCCGTCTGGATTGTTATTTAATATTATTGTGACATCGAGAAGGTATAATTCACTGTGGTTCCCTTTACCCTTCCCTGGAGAGGTTAACCCTCTAGATAATTTAGAATTCTGCCTCTGTCCTTCCCGCTCAGTCTTCCTCGAGCCAATTTCTGTGGCCTCTACACAAACCTGCGAATCGCAGGGTTCCCCAGCGGGACGTGCTGCGGCAGATTGAGGACAACTAGACGCTGCATTTATTTTTGACACTCGCTCTGTAAGAAGCGGGCCTTGAGCACCACCTGCCCCCGGAATCTGGGCGGGACCTGGCAGTGCCGTGACCAGCGGAACACCACGAGAGGCACGAGCTGGGTGTTAGCAAACAGCACCTTCCACTCGCTCTCTATCGAATGCTCCTCTGGGGGAAGCCGGCTGCCTTGTTAAATGGCTCCCTACCCCAAGCCACCATGCTCTGAGGAAGCCCAGTTAGCCCCGGAGAGGCCTTGGGGAGACAGAGCAGCCCCCGCCAGCCCCAGATGTTCCAGCCGTCCCAGCCCGAGGGCCTTGGACACCCGGACTCCAGCCGCGCCACTTAGAGAAGTAGCCAAGCCAAAGACCAAGGAGCTCACCGAGCAGACCCAGCCAGCTCCAGCCCTTTTCTCTTTTTATTGGTATATCTGTTGCAAATGATTTTATATCCATTCTTGTCACACCAAGTAAACTTCCAAAGTGTGTTCAAGGGCTGCCACAGCCCATTATGCAGAGAGGCGCCAGCTATGAGGTGTTGTGAAGCCGAAAGTCCTGGAACTCTGAAGAAATGAAATAACAGCAGCCTCTGTAAATTGTGTGAGTTCCGGAGACTGTGCCTGACATTCGGGGCCAAGTACTGACAGATGTTCTGCTTCGGAGCAGAGAGCATTCGTTTTGGAATTCTGTCAGCTGGGTGTCAACCGACAACGCAGAATTTCCATGAAAACCTTGAATCAGGCGTGCTAGGAGAAGTGCTAAGGCCCGGTTGTCAACCAGGCATTATGTCCCTGATGTCACCCCAGCATGAAGAGCTGCGGCAAGGGGACACCTTGGCAAGAGGCTTGCACGGCCACTCCCAAGCCACGTGGAGAGCGGGTAGCAGTGGGTGCCCACCCACCTCCACCTCTATGGCTAAAGTCAAGAGAGAAGACACCGAAGCCCTGAGTGTGGATGCGCCCAGTTCAGAAGTCCCCAGTCCTTAGGCCGGGCCATGGGGTGTCACGGGGCATTGTGAATATCACGCTTGCTTTCCAATTTCTCCCACCTGGCAGTGACCTTGCCACCTATCAGGGAGACAAAGGGAGCCACAAACCCAGCAAGGGCACTAACCCTTCTGCAGCCACACCGCCTCTCGGGGAGCAGCTGGGCTCACAGGTCTCGCAGCCTCCAGTGGGAGCTGAGCTGTCCTCTCGCACTGAGGCTCCGTGGCCTCGTGCTCAGGTTGCCCCAGAGCCCGTGTGCCAGAGCAGAGCCGGACAGGGACCTCAGCGAGGCCTCCTTGGTGCGGGATCCTATCCTCCGACTGGCACGAAGTGTTTTCTCTATTGGAAAGGGCACCCGGTCGCAAGGCCTGATCCTGCCTCTGAGCAGCTCTTTAAAATCTGGAAAATTTATTTTCCCTCTCATCATTTTTATTTTCCCTCCTGTCATTTCCCTCTCTGAGCCCGTATGTCTGCAGAGGGGCTGCTTTGAGAATCAGTGATGCTTTCCATTGGTTATAACCATGTGTTATCACGGCCTTGACTTGTCCTTACTGGTCTACGTTGAGAAGTAGATCGCGAGGAAGGAGGAGACGGTTGGCGGGATATTCGAGAATAGGGAACGCCTACCTAGGATGTTACGATTGCTGAATTAAGGGAATTCACAATTTTATCTTCCTCCTCTATTTCTCCAAAGATTCCTGCCCTGCTGACAAGCTGACCCCCTGCCCCACTGCTCCCGCGGTGACGCCTGCTGGGCAGCCAGACCACATGCTGCTGTGTGGAACCCGCCCTGGTGGACTAACCTCCCAGGGGACCTTCCCTCCCCCGCCCCCGAGCTCATCGGCACGGAGAGTGATGGTGGGACCAGGCCACGTTCACCTCAAGTTTAGCTCAGCTCCGACGGATTCGTCACCGTGCTCTGCCGCCGTTGGTTCACCGTTCTCATTCCCACCTGGCTCCCACCAGCCCTGGGTCCTCGCCACCCCGTGAAACAGCCGCTGTTGAAACCTCCAGGACGGCGCCTTCTCTGAGAGAGCTGAGACCTTTCTTCTCTTCCTGGAGACTCATCCCGGGGCCACGCGGCTCAGCCCACCCTCGGGCGCCCGGACGTCCTTCTCCATCCACAGACGCTCCCTCCTCTGTAAGGCCGCTCAGACCGAGACCCTCAAGGCTCCTTCTCCCCGTTTACTTCCTCTCTCCGGGAAGTCAGTTCCATCTGTGTCCGTGACCGTATTTCCACCTACAGCGGCATCGCGCATTTCCATCTCAGCCTGACTTCTGCGTCCAGACGCCTGCGCATCTAACCATCTCCCGGGTGCGTCCTCCGGGATGTGTCTCAGACGTTCAGTCTCGACGGATCGGAAGGACCAGCTGGCAATCTCCTCCTCCGATCCCGGTCCTCTCCAGCGTTGCTTTCCTAGGAAATACCTCCACCACCCAGTTGGCGTGACAAACTGCAACTCCAAACCCCAGCACAAGCTTTTCTTTTTGCTTTATCCAACCCCAATATAATCCTGCACCAAGCCCTGGAGAGTCTAGCTCCTGAGTCCCTCTGCCCCGGATCCCCACCCCAGCCGTTCTCGTCTGAGCTGCCGCCACACCCTGCCCCTGTGCAAGCCTCCCCTACCAGATCGCTCAAGGTCCGGTCTCGTCCCTTTGAACCCAACAGAGAGATCTTAAATAAAAGGTCAAAACTGATCATGTTGCCTCCATGATTAAAATCATTCCCCTTTTTAGGGACTTTCAAATGACTTCCCGTTGTTTGAGACTAGAGACCACAATTCCTCACCTGGCCACAGTCCCTGCAGACTCCACCATCCTCACGCCTCCCCGGGGACATCTGTGGCCTGATCACACAGTCTCAGGGTGTGGAGAGCACAGCCCTTTGCCATAGGGTCTGCTTTGGTCACATTCTCTCCCTGGGCCTGATGCAAAGTTAGAGTTCAAACAGTACTTAAAAATAGATGAATCAGTAACATCTTAGACATTTCACCATCTGTGGACAGCCCCCGCCAAGAGCACATTGAACCTGGAAACCACCCAGGCCAGGTTCCCGCCAGACACCCAGGGAGGGGGCGTGACCGGCTGCTGCCGCGATGGCTCCTGGAAAGCTTTGTTCCCGCCGGGACCGGTGCTGGCGAGTCGTCGCGCACGTGCCTCGGAAAACCTCCTCTCTCTAGAGGACCCCGGGGAACCCCGCTTTCCTTCCTCTGTTACCAGTCCCACGCGGCTCCAGGCCAGTCCGGGAACGCGCTTGTCTGCGTGGACGTCGTAGATTGTGCCCTTTGCTGGGGGCCTGGCAAGAATTCAGGCGTCTGGTCTTCTCCAGTGAGCCCTCACGCTTTGTGTCTCTTCACTCCCACTTAAGTTCACCCGGATGGTTTGTCTCACCTCGAGTCTGAAATTGCGCTTTTTCAACTGACATGTTTCTATGAAAAGGACAGAGAACAGTTTGACTGTAAATTTGCGGCTTAGCGTAAGGATCGGCTGGTTAAATCGAGTCCACAGTTGCTTTCGCAGGAGCAGCAATTCAAAAAAACCAGCCACTGCCGCGCCCGTGAAACTGGCTGGGGGTGCGGGGCTGTGAGTGGGGTGTGGACGGCGGGAAAGGGGGGATTCAGCGGGGTGAGGCGGGGAGACGGGGCAGAGTCTGGGAGACCAGGGAGCCACTCCTCGTAGCAGGTGGATGATGCCTGACCACACCAACAACCCACCGTGCCCTGAGCCTGAGCACACGGAGGCTGTATCTCGTACCAGCTCCAGATGGGAGCCGAGGCTTGTTCCACCCCCATCCTCGATGCCGGGGTGGCATCAGCCAGCAGTCAGGCTCCATCCAGGGGCAGGTGCTACAAAGGGAACCACTGTGAATGTGAGTCCTGCAGGCAGCCGCTGCCCCCCACCTACTGCCCCTTCGCAGGAAGCAAGCGTGTTGGCGGGGGAGGGGGAAGGGGTCAGGAGCAAGCGTGCTGGCGGGGGAGGGGGAAGGGGTCAGGAGCAAGCGTGCTGGCAGGGGAGGGGGGAAGCAGCCTGGCAGGGGTGGACCGAGATGGGCAGGAGGGCAGTGGGAGGCCCAGCTCCAGACCACAGCTCTACAGACCCCACCTGCACCTGTCACCAGCCAGGGCGTCTGTGGAGAGTGGAGACAGTTCCGGGGCACCGAGGTCATCTTCAGATTGTGGTCTCATCTCTATTTATTCCTCTTGCACTTTCTTGCTAATAAAACATGAGACAAACAGCAGAAGCAAATGCCTCTGCCCGGTCTCTGCTATCGATTAGCGGTTCTCCTAATGAACATGCGAGTACGACCATATGCTAAAGACCTGGCACTTTGTATGAGTGGGAACAGAACCTTCTGCCTCTCATCTGAAGCCTTTATCCTCCCTGAAAAGTGCAGCTGAACCTGCTCTGATTTCTCCTGCAGTGGATGCTGGTCGTGCGGGCACGGCGAGGGCCAGCAGTAGGGCACGCGGAACCAATTAAGCGTGTTTGCCATCCGATGACAAGAAAACAGCCCGAGATCAAGAAGCCATTCTCAGAGAGACTTATCATCTCTCCTTCAAAGGAAAAAAGGATGCTAAGTCATTATTGCTAAGGATATAAAAATCTTCAAATGCTATCCTAATATGATATTTTGACAGGTATTTGTCTCCATGAAAAGTAATGAATTTCACAAGGGAAACAGATTGGAAAATGATTAAATGGACACAGTGCTTCAGCGTGCGGCTCCCTGGAGCAGGTTTCCTGAATGACGATGCCGTGTGTGGCCACACATGGTCCAGGCAGGAGCCCCAGGCACTGCCTTGTCCCACCCCAGCCCTCGAGGCCCACCCTAGGGGACACCCCAGCCTTGCCAGGGGCCCTGGGACAAGGTGCAGAGAAGCCCCTGCCACGCCAGGACTAGATCCAAGAAAAGGGTTGAGAGAAAGATGTGTTGGTATTTCTCAGAGCAGGAGAAGTTTCCAATCTCTTCTCTATTGAGTTGCAATTCCCACACTGATCCGTGATGATGCCGTGGTCGTCAGTATTCCATCCATCGAGCCTTACCCAGCGCTTCTTAACATTTTCAGTGTCCCCATGTGTTGTGCTTCTGCTAAGTGACAAAAGCAGAGATAGGATTCTTCTCCAGGCTGGAAGTTTCTCTTGGTTCAAAGAGGGTATTTTTACAGGGTCTGCGCATGTGGGCCTCTGGTTGTAAGGTCGTTCACGCATTTTAGTCTGTACACGGCTAAAGGCTAAGCGGCATTTTTTTAAAAATGAAACCTCAGCAGAGTGTTTTGAGTTTGGTTTCTGTTTTTCAGCTTCCCACATCCCCGTGGAACGGTGGCACTTGCTACTTTGCACTGTGTCAGCTCAGCCACCTGCGTAGGGAGGTTCAAACCTGAGTGTGAACTGGCACTTCCCGCGTTAGTCACCAGAAAGAGCCGCACTCTCAGAGTGACGTGGCGGCTCCCGGGAGACCCGTGGTGCCTTTGTGGGCCTGAGTAGGGCCCTGTCACTACGGGTTTTGTGAGTTTGGTGAATGACTCAGTTACAAATTCTCCCTGATGAGCAGGATGAGGTCACAGGGTGTATAATGAACCATCTGAGGCACACAAAGGGCTTGGGGACACGGGTTTATGGATGTGGACACAGCCGTGCCGTGAACACTCACAATGCATGGGCCAGCCCACGGGGGGTGGAGACTTTGGATTTGGGCTCCTTGGAGTGGCACTTTGCTGGAAATCTCCAGCAGATGAGGTCTTGGTATTAAAACACTCTGTAACATATTTCTTTTTCAATTTAAAGTCAAAATCTCTCACACACTTAATTGAAGCAACAGTTAAAGATTGACCTTTTCACATTTGTAGAATGTCATTAAACATCTGAGTTTAATGAATTAATCTCCACTGTCATTAGACATATGTCTGAGAAAGAATGTGTCAACTGCACTGATCTGGGCTCTCCCACGCTGGGGTGAGACAGCCTTCCCCCTGACTCGCCAGGCAGGGTCCCCCTGCCGAGGGTCCCCGGAAGGCTTTGCAAAATGTAAGACATTGATGAGTTATCAAGAGAAACAGGCATTCATTTTTTATAAGATCCAACTTTTAAAACTGTATTAAAACTAAGAATTATTGTCAGATGCATATGGTTTATACTCACATAAATGTGACTGTGATTTATGTCAAGGAAACTAGATAAAACGCACACTATAAATCAGTAACATGTGGCCTTCTGTAAGCAAAATATACAGTAGTAGATGTGGCCATAAAACGAGACCCAGGTCCTTTTGGGGCGTCATAAAACAGGGATGAAATGCTAAAGCCATCAACTTAGTTTACACAATAGCAAAACTCTGCCGGGTGGGGACCCATGTTTGTTCTCAAAAGGTGCATCTGTTGTCAACACCTGTCACCTGAGTCCCCTGTGGTAAAGGGCAATGGGAACCCACTGTAAAAAGCAGTAACTGTCCGGGGCCCGAGTCATTCAGTGTGATATCCGCAAGACGCATCCAATGCGTGGGGCGCACATCTGCAGTTGCCCGGTCCCTGCAGGGATTCTGGGCAGTGAGAGGTTTTATGAATGTCCTGCGAGTTTACAGTATCCCCTGGTCTGTGATATAAGATGCAATGAGGGTGGGAAATGAAACATGGGGTTTGGAGGCGAAGTGAGCCTGCGAGACCATTTGTTTGCATCCCTTCCTCCTCGGCTGAGGACAGCGGGTATCGCAGAACCACCCGACGGGGTCAGGGAGGATCCCGCTCATCTATCTGCCCCCAGGCTCTGCTGCTCTCCCGTTAGTATGGCACATTCCCACATCTCATGACGCTCTGCTGCTGGCGTCTGGGCAGTCTGAGATAAATTCTAGCTCTTTACCCTTCCACTCCATTATCAGTACATAGAAAAAAATATATAATAATCCTTCCTTAATATTAATTTTGCCTTTCAGTTTTTGCTCCTCTCCCGCCAGACCACAGACCCGGATGCCCCGTGGCCCCACGTGGCCACGCTACCTCTGCACCCAATGCCGCAGATCCCAATCTGGGCTGACCTGGCCACCACTTCTCAGGTGCCACAGCCGCTGCAGTGGACATCTCCTGCCAGCTGCTCAGCTCCCAGGTGGCTCTCGAACAGCCCACGTCTCTGGACTCCGTTTCCAAGGCCACCCCACTCTCCAGACAGGCCACTGACACGTTTTGCCTAAGCTGCTGCGACAGCTGCCAAATTAATCACCAGGCGTCCAATCCAATATACGCTCCACGCGGCAACCAGAAAATCTTCTAAAATATCAATCTCATCGTATAACCACCCAGCTGGAACCCCATGACTTTCAATTACCCGGGGCTGGAGTCTGAGGCCCTCTGCCTGGCTCAGCCTCCCCATCCCTGCCTTCCTCCCGCCGTGGGCCGTCCTTGTGCACTTTGCTTCCTGGAAAGGACAGCCTCGTGGGCATACGGCCCAGGGCCCTGTGTTTGCTTTAATGCTTAAAATTCCAGTAATTTTCTAACAAGGGGCTCTGCCTTTTCATTTTCCAATGAGCCCCAGAAATTATGCAGCCAGCTTGTTCCTGGAGAGGGCTCCTCACCCTTGGACCTCGCCCAAGCCGGTCCCTATGTCGGGAATATTCTTCCCTCCCCTTCCCTCCCGCTAGCCCTCACGTCTTGGGATAAATGCTTCTTCCCCAGAAAACCTTCCCAATCCCCGGGGTTCCAGAGCCCCTGACACCTTCTTTGTAACTCTCGTCACGCTTGCAGCCGCCGGTCAGGCTCTCTCTAACCTGGGCGTTCCCACGGGGTCACTTTACCTGCGTCTGGACGCGCCGTGTGGTCAGCGGCGCAGGCGGGTGCTGGCGTGGACTCCAGCCCTGCCGCGCCTACTGCCTGGCTGTGTGGCTCTGGGCAAGTGACTCAAGCTCTCTGTGCTTCAGTTCCCCAGAGGAATGATAATAGCGACAAATATTTTAGTGGTTTAAGTATGCCCCATAAAATATTTGGGACGTACCGATACTGAAAATTAAGCATCATTTACCTGAAATTCACACGGTGGCGGGTCACCGTGAAGTTCTGCTCTCCGCGTGCAGTGCGGTCTGGGGCCTGAGACTCGCTCCGTGCGCAACTGCTGAGCAGGTGGATGGCGACCTCGGTGAGAACTAAATGCTGTGAAATATGAGAGACACTTAGTGCGGCGCCCGCTACACCGGGAGCCTCCGGTAAATATTAGCCGTTAATATTTTACTGCTGGAATAGAGTTTCGAGGTAAAGAAGGGTTGTCTGGAAGTCTGTGCCGTAATGAGGCCCAGATCCCCCGGCCAGATGCAGCCGTGTTTACTGGAGTTGATTTTTGTCACACGCGTGCCTCAAGGGAGCATGGAGTGCATTTTTCACACTCATTACGGGCCGCAGATTTGCAACTCAATGGCCGCTCCAGACACTCAGCGCAGACGCCCTCTTCTCTCCGCTGGCCCCGGGCGTCCCCACGGTGACCTGCAGGGTCTCGGCCACCTCTCAGGACCCCCACGCTGCCTCTGCTGGACCGCCTGTCTCGGGATGTCCAAGAGGCCCTTCCTGGGCTCGTGGGCCCATCCTCTCCTCCCCAACCCCGGAGCCTACCACTGCCAGACTTAGCGAGCGGAAATTCAGGGCACCCAGTTAAAGCTGAATTTCAGATAAGCAGCCATTTTTTAAGCATAAGTGCGCCCCACGCAATATTTGAGATATATTTATGCTAAAAATTCTCGTTTTCTATCTGACATTCCAACTGAACTCATGTCCCGCGTCTACCCGGCGACATATGCCTGCTCCACCCCGCCCCCACCCCCAGTGCCCGCGTGGCCCACCTGCCGTCCTCGCCGCCGGCTCCCCTTGGCCCTGCCCGCTCTCCCCTCGTGCCCGGTGAGTCCCTCTCCGGAGCCGACCTCAGGAAGGTCTGTGTGCGCCGGGTTCCGAGGACGGGGTGATGGAGGGAGATGGGCGCGGTGGAGCACTTCAGCGTTTGCCCGTCTCGGACATTGCTCCTTTTCCGTTCAGGAAAGTTCTTCCAGGGTGGAAACCACCATCTGTCCCATTGTCCGAAAGCCGTCCACGCTCCCAAGAAAGCTCCCTTCCTGGGGGCCGGCCCTGGACGCCCCCTCCCGTGTGCCGAGCTCTCCAAGGCACGACAGGAACCAAACAAGCCGACAGACCCGCGCCGGCCCGCCACACTGCCAGGGTGACCTTCCTCTTCGCAAGAGCGATGGCGTCTCCTCCACTCTCCTTCTCGCGTGCGCAGACGCTTTCTTTTCCCATCAGTTTCTCGCCAGCCCGGAGGTCTCATCAATACTGCGTGATGGTCGGGGGACGCCAGGAGACCTCGCACCGCCTGTGAGACGGGAGGATCTGATCAGTGCCGAGCAATGCGGGCAGCTCCGAGAGTCCGTGTCACTACCCTCCGTCTGCATAGGAGGACGTTAGCATCCCAGAAGTCCTCAATGACTTCTTCAAGGTCAGAAAGTGAAACAGGTGTTTTGGCATTTGGAAACTGTATCCAAGTTCAGAACTCACTGAGTCCCAAGTCCCTGCTCTACAGAGCTCCACCTTTTATGCTGAAGATGGGCACAGATGTCTACCCATGAAAAACTAAAACCCCTCACCTAGGGGAGGGACACAAGCTGTCTGTGCACAGCGGCATCCTCCAGCAGGGATCCGAGTGGCTCCCTTGGGCAGCAACCCCAGCCATCTGCGGCACCTGCCTACCCTGGACCCCGGCAGCTGGCGAGGAGCTTCGCTCGTGTCCAGGAAGCCATCTGGACGTAGAAAATGTGTAAAGGGTTACACGGTATCCACCACTTGATCTCACAGGCCAAGGAAAGTGATGGAGGCTTCCCAGGGAGTTTGCTGCGAACATCCCCAGGCCTCCCGCAGGAAGAAGCCCAGGGTGGCAGCTTACTTCAAACTCTCCAAGGGCCCTCCCATCTAGCAATTACCACCTTAGGGCAAGTGTTTGTAAACTCGAAATTCCAATTACCTTTTCTCCCTTTGTAATGAGTCTGCATTTAGATTAATTGTGGTAAAGAACCTGCAAACAATTGGATTGCAGCGGACGCTGCCCCACACATCCGAGAAGCTCAGCGGATGCAGTTTAATTGAATTGAACTTGGTTGAATGAACCTCATCTGTGCTCCAGCCCCTGCAGCAAAAGGCAAGTTAGGAACTCCCCGGGCGGCTGGGGGGGAGGTGGGGGGGACACAGGCATGTCCCTGCTGCAGCAGCTCAGTGGCATCAGGTCACCTGCTGAAGTAGCCTCGGGCTGCTGGGGTGAAGGTAAAACATCCCCTCTGCCCTGGGAAGGTTCACTGAAATAGCAACTCACAAGGAAGCAAATTAACAAGAGAAAAGGTGCACAGATTCATCTTAACATAAACACATGGGAATCCTCAAAAAATGAAGATTCAGCTCTTCAAGGAGGTACCGAGATTTTAAGGAATGGGAGCTGGAAAGCAGAGAGACCTGTTTTGGGAGGGGAGGGGAGAGGCTCCCGTAGCCAGCAAAGGTGGTCTTGTTGTGTAAGTGAACCCTGGAGACAGCAGCCCTTGGAGAGAACAGGGAGTAACTGTTTCCTTTCAGACCTTAGACACTCGGACTCCCAGATCATCTTTCCTGGACGGCGAAGCATAGACGTGGCCGCATTCTCTGCAGGTGTGGATTCCACCCTACACGGAGGTCAGCTGTGCAGCACTAATTCTGTGAGACACGTGGCAGCTCCCTCAAAAGATTCCAAAGAACTATGTTTTAGGGTAAAATATTTCTAATTTCCTGCTCAGCCCAGTGTGATCACACCACAGGAGTCAGGAGGGTCAGCTCCTTCTGTGGGCACTTGCTCAGCCTGGTGTGATCACACCACGGGAGTCAGGAGGGTCAGCTTCCTCCATGGCACCTGCTCAGCCTGGGGTGATCACACCACGGGAGTCAGGAGGGTCAGCTTCCTCCATGGCACCTGCTCAGCCTGGGTGATCACACCACGGGAGTCAGGAGGGTCAGCTCCCTCCTTTGGCACCTGCTCAGCCTGGTGTGATCACACCACGGGCGTCCTGAGGGTCAGCTCCCTCCTTGGGCAGTGTTAGGGCAGAGACTTACAAAGGAGCCCACTATGCAGGTAGAGAAAAATTTCTCACGCTGAGATTAGGTAAGAAAGAAGAAAAAAGTTTATTTTACTTTCCCAGATGGAAAAGGGCCAATAGGAAAGAGAAAGAGGAAGAGTGTGTTGGGCTAGAAAGCTGGCTACTCAGACCTTTTATCGAGGGATTGTAAAAGGGTGTGAAGACGACTTACGGCTGTGGCCAGATTCACAGGGCTCTGTGCGCAGTGGCAGACAACGGCAGCGGCTGCCTTTCCTCTGGACACAGGCTCACCAGGTGCTTGTGACCTTGTCCTGGATGCTGCCCTTGAGATGTATTTTTGGGCAGGAAATGAAGCCCATAATTTGCACCCCTGCCGTCCACTCAGGAACTCCTCGGGAGCTCGTAGAGGCCATAAAAGCAAATTCTTAAAAGGCAGCTTTAGCCAATAGGTCTAGAGATCCTAAAAGAAAAAAATTTACGTTTCCTTTCTCTCTGCAGGGCTCCTTTTAGATGTTGTGAAAACAGAGCCCGGAGCCCTGCAGGGTGCTGTCAGCTGGGGGCAGGGGGGGAAGAGAGAGAATGAGAGAGGGAGAAAGTGGTTTTTTCTGTTATTTCACTAGCAAGACCAATGGCCCTTTTATTCCCCCCCCCCTTTTCTTTGGTAAAAGTTAAAATTTCTATTTTAACGAACTCAGAAGCTGGGAAATTGGGTGGAGGTCTCTTTCTTCTGTATGTGCTTCCTGCTGAAAAGGGTCATTGAGAAACTTTTATGGAGAGAGTTTATCTGAACCATTAAGGGGAAGGGGTGTTTTGAAAACGGGTGGTCTTGACCGCTAGATTAGAGGCAGGATGGGGTTTCACTGGAGAGAGACAGCGAGGGCCCGAATTCAGTTTTGCATGGACGTTACCACACAGCAGAAAATGCAGGATCCGAAAACGAGAGCAAAAAGCAGGAATTCAAGGGCCCCCACCAGAGGCGCTGACCACCCAGAACCAGGACCACGGGTGGATTTAAAAACCCTACCCGTCAAATCTGCCCGAAGTTTCCCATTCGTGAAGGGTATCAGGCCTCTTCAGAATGTGTTGAAGGCGAGTTTGCGTTTTCTCCGCTGGTTAACAAGGAAGCAGCAGCCTTTCCCCAGGAGGGCACAGGTGCGTCTGTGCCGGCCGTTCAGAGATCAGGTGCCCCTCCGCTCCGTGAGACAGCTCGGCCAGGGGTTTATTTGTTGCTGTAACACAGTAATTTGTTGGGCTGATTCTATGGCTAAGTGGCTTGTTTCTAAAGACAATTTCTGTGTTGAAAAAATCGAATTAAGCAAGCCAGTGGTGTCGGCAGTCAGTCCGATAATTATTGCAATTATGGCAAGGACGACAAAGGCATCCCGCTGGGCTCCGTGGCACGGGGGGTGAGCGGGAAGAGGCGGAGTGTCGTCGGCAAGGGTGAGGTCGGGAGGCAGGTGTGCCGGTTAGCCGGGAGGGAGGCAGAGACAAGCATGGGATCCACACAGAAAACAAGTTCGGTTTCTGGAATTCAGACAAATGTCTATAGGTATATTGAAATAAGGCGTGGCGAGGTGGTCTCTAAGGTGTTCTCTGCCTTTACAAGTAGAAGGTAAAGCGAGACCAGCCAGCAGAGGCAGGCACGGGCTACACTCAGGAACAGCGGAGAGGTGATACGTCCAACCAAAAGAAGGAACCGTCGGCTTCCATCCTACGACGTGGGCTTGAGGGGTTTCAGTTTTTCCGCATTCCTACGTCGGAATCAAAAGTTACGTCCCTCGAAGGGGCGAGGTTGTGGAGGTGGGGGAGAAATGTTAGTTTCTGAGCAGTTTGTTTGGGTCCAGTTGGGGTCACATGGTGGGGTTTAGGGAAGCGTGTGCTATGGGAATGGGTTCGGGTGGGCACCGTGGCCAAAGGCAGTTAGTGGGTAACCAGAAGACGCTCCCACAGACGGGCCTGGGCGGACGTCGCTCCCTGGAGACTGAGGTGAGCTCTGTTACTCGGAGGGCTCAGGTAGAGCCACTGGGCTCACAGCTGAGTCATTTGAGGGTAACAGCAGAGCCGTTATCGCTTTGGAGAGACGCTGGGAGCACTAGGTGGGGAATTATTTCCTGGAGAAGAGCTCGGGTGACTTCAGAGGCCCGTTTTGCTTTAGTAGGAAAACCTTCCGACCATCCTGAAAATGTGTCCAGCAGAGTTAGGAGGTGTTTCTATCTCTGGTGTGTAGGCACAAGTGTAAGTAAGGTCCAGCTGCTAATCCTGTCCGGGGAGACGACCTCAGAGCTGGTGAGGAGGAAGAGGAGGACAGTGTCCCCGAGCGCCGACTCATCGGCAAACAGAACGGTCCAGCGTGATGTGCTTCCGTTTGCCTCTAAGTTCTGACAACGGAGCAGTGAGGACAGGAAGGTTTTCAGGGCCGACCCCCAGTGTGAAGTGAGCTGTGAGAGTGGTGAAGGATGGAGTTCTCTGGTTGAGTAGGTAAAATAAATTTGCCTTTGAAGAAAAGCCAGGGTCCATTGCAAACAGCCCCCGACTGTATAAACTGGGTGGTTTCTTCAGTAGAATAGTCCGGGGACAGTGTTTGGAAGGAAAGGGCTCGAGTGGCTGGAAAAGGAAGTGTCGCTGCCCACGTGGCCTCCCTGTTGTGTCCTAGGGCCTCGGGGACTGAGAGCACTGGCGCCTTGCGGTGAGTGACGGCCACTTGTCTGGGTAACTGAGCTGCCCGTGTGAGTTGCATGATGACGTTGGCGTGTTTGACAGAAGCGTGTTGCGCAGTGAGAAGTCCCCGCTATTTCCAGATAGCTGCGTGAGCGTGTGGAGTATGATACGCATCCTTAGGGTCAGTGCAGATGTTCGGTGTCTGATCTTTACCTAATTGTAAGGCCCCAATCAGGGCGATTAGCTCTGTCTTTTGAGCAGAGGGGACAGACGGCAAAGAGTGCTCTCTACGGTATGAGCGGTGGTGACGACGGTGTGTCCTGTTTTCCGGTGGCCGTCTCGAACGTAGCTTCTGCCTTTGATGCACCAACTACGATCTGGGGAAGAAAGTGGGGAATCAGAGAGGTCGGTCTAACTGCAGTGGATCCCTCCAAAATTTCCAAGTAGGAGTGTTCAGGGACTCGAAGCAGGGTAGCGGGGTTTGAGCTGAACACGGGAGAAAGGTTATTCGTACGTCGGGTCCAGTACTGAGTAACGTGGCTGGGGGTTAGGAGGCGGTAAGTTCTATCATGTGAGACGTGCAGAACCTGATGAGGGGTGCACACCTGGGCTGCCTGGGAAGAATCCCATCGTATTTGATGGGAATCAGGCTTAAAGCATGAACCCATGACTTTTAGGGATTACAGGTAGAAAGACAGGCGGATGGACAGGTGTGCATGTTTCCCTGTTTTGTTTGCAAAGAGACCTGGATTCAGCGACACTCCACGAGTAACGAGCCCACTCCGTGCATGGATCTTGGTTTCTAAATACTGTTTCCTACTAAAAGAATGAGTGGCTTAGACAGATGACCAATTCCAAGGCTGAGTCAGGAATGTACGTTGAGCCTGCAACTTAATTTGTGCAGGAAAATGAAGATATGGTCTAAAGGTATTGGGGCATGTCAGAGCACAGAGAAACCAGTTCAATGGGACAACTACTGACCAAGCATGAGGCAATTAATAGTGATATTAAAGGATTTTAAATCAATGGATAAAAATAGATTAAAAGCAGATTATAATAATGATCTGTTAATATCATTATATGGGTAATTTATAGATTCTTAAAATAAGGAAAGACTGATAAAGTAAATATGGCAAAATATTAAAAATCGATGAACCTGAGTAATGAGTAGATGAGAATTTTTGGACTATTCTTGCACGTCTTTTTTCAAATTTGAAAAAAGTTAAAAAACATTTACATCACTAAAATGAAGTGCCAGTAACTAAACTTACTAAAGGGAGAAAGTCACACTCTTAATTTCGCGGCATGATCGTACAGTGTTGCAGCCGGACTTGAAACTCGCCGTAGCCGCCGCTCATCACGAAACATCCTGGTGTCAGTTCCCTCCCTAAGGGGCCCGTCCCTAATTCTCACAGCGCCGGTACTGAATGGGGCCTGGCACGTGTGACGTGACCTGTCAGGAGAGGGATTTGACTGGGGTTCACATAACGAGGATCTCCTGTGCGGTACTAAAATATGCAAACTGTGTACGATTGATTCGTGCTTGGAAAGTCACCATGATTTCCAAAAATATTTATGATAGAGCGTGAAGCATATTTCCACGACAAATTAATTTTTAAAATTCTAAATGCCATTATTAATTATTTGTGAGGGCGTCTTACTGTTGAATTTCTAGTTTTGCCTCTTGAAAATCTTCCCTCTTTTCACAGGCTTTGAGAGCATTTATGAGGCTTTATAAACAAACCTATCTATGTATTATTCACAACACTTCTATTGCACTTTCCCTCGTTCCAAATCGTATTTAAATGTAACATTATCTTCATCAATTGCCAAAGGACTTGTAAATCCAGCTCTTTGATATTTCCAAAGTCTAGCCGAAGTTAGCATATGTGAAGGAAACTGCAGCACACAGAAATGACACCTGCTTTGATTACGGGTCCTGTGCGAACACCCAGAGAGCGTTAAGCTCGTAAAGAACCAGGCGAGTCGGCGTTCAAATGATCCCACTTGCAAGTGGAGCACAGAGCATCTCCGGTACCATCCACCTGTGTCCATACACTGTGCCTGGCTTTCGGGCAGAGCAAAGGGCTAGGAGATCGGGAAACTCGACAGCTTTTGAAATGCCAGCCTGACTTGGGAATAGATGGGTCATTTGTGGCTGTCTAGAGAGAACCGGATGCTTCTAGAATGGCCAGGGACTGCAAATGAAGTGTGGACAGGACCCAGTGGAGCCTCGTCACGTGGCTGACGCCTGGTGGATGCTCAGAGCCCAGGCATCAACGCGGACGCAGCCAAGTGGGATGAGCCTGAGGTCAGGAGACACCTGCGGGGACGGCAGCGGCTCTCTGGGACTGACCGTCCCTCCAGGGCACTCAGGGTGGACGGGAAGGTGCTGTGCTGTGACATGCAGCAGGGGACAGAGAAGCTGAGTGACAGAGTCGGCGCTGGGCTAGCTCCTACCTCTGAACTCTGCCCGGGGACAAAGGGGCAGAAAGGCCCAGGGTGCAATGGTGACGTCAGGGGTGCAGAGCGCTGGGTCTGCCGTGCTATGCTGGGGTGGGGTCCAGTCACCCCCCGGGTGACTAAACTCCTCTGGGGGCACCGATGCTGCAGCTGCAGTTCAGGGCCTTCCTGGGTGTGCAAACACACAACACCGTGGACTTCGATGGCTTGTCATTAACCAGCTTGTCCCCACATTTGAGACTTTCGCCATGGCTAGTAGCAGGAACAGTCTTGCTTTAGAAGAAGGAAGCCTTCAGGACACCTCTCTGAAATCTTGGCTGAAACTGTCAGCCTCTGCAGTAAAACTGGTGACTGCGAACGTGTCAGGGAGAGCTAGGTTTTCTCATCAGACTCGAGAGAACACCGTGGACCGGAAGTGCACCTGCTGAGCAAGGCAGTGCAGGGCTTGGATCCCACAGTTCCCGTGAGAACCGGGACACTCCACAGCAATCACTACATCAGCGTCACTGTCTAGGGTCACCTCTCCATCTGTCCAAACTGTCCCAAACCAGAAGTGTGCATGAGTGTGCAGGTGTGTGTACACACACATCCATATCCATAAATATATATGCACGCATATGCATGTGTATATACGTAATACATACATCTTTGTATGTGTATGTTTTACATACATACCTTTATATGTACATATTAACATATGTAAAGTATATATGCGTTTTACATGTGCATGCTCTATATACTAACATAGGTGCACATAGAATCTGACCCTCTTATGCACATTTTAAATTAACGGCAATGGCTCTTCTTCCCAGGTGCATCATGAGACAAGGACAAAAACTCTTTGCCAACCCAGCAGAATGTCCAGACTTCAGATTCCCAGTCCAGAGAACGGAGATTAGAGATGTACCTTCTAGCCGGTGACCGTATAGTGATAGTTGACAGCTTTTTTTCTCTTCCAGATTGACGGCGTTTTAACGAGCAAACCAGCGGCAGGGACTGTCATTATCCTGTCCCCATAGCCAGAGGAGGGATTGGGCCACATACAAGTTCATACAAACAAACTAATTGAAGCAATTTGCACTGTTGCTCAAACTCTTGGCTTTTCGAATCCCTCTGTTTCAGCCTCAGTTGATTAAGGGAAAATCCACATTTGGCTTTATTTTTCCCTGGATAATAAATGAACTCGTCCTGCCCTCGGCCCCTCCGGAAGAGAGATATTGGAGGAGCAGCTGGCAGGAGGGGCTGGGGCCGTGGCTCAGCCACAAGCTGTGTGGCTCTCAGCCTCCTGCTGCAATAACTCTGCTGCATAAATATTTAATATTTTAGTTATGTTTTCTTAAACCAAAAGTTGACCCTTATTCAATATAATCACATAAGTGATCAGTATTTGCACAGCCCGAGGAAACGGGAAATTTGCATCTGGCTTATCTGAGCCGAAATTAAACATTTATACATTTTGCTCACATTGCCTGTCATTAGGCCCCACATGCCACAGCTCTCCGCATTTGGGCCCGAGCTAGAAAAATGTTTCCTCTTGGAAATAAAATTACCCACGAAAATTGCACTTGTTCTAGGAATGGTAATGGGCTCCTGTGAGATTCTCTAAAGGGTCTTTTCAGGGAAGTGAAGGTTTGTCGGGGAATCGCGCCGGACCTCACTGGCAGAATCCTGCATCGTAGAGGGTCCACGTTTCACTCATCACAGCCGGCACTGTCTGGATGTCTGCGTGTTCTGCTTCTTAGCATGTTTCCATTCTTAAATAACAACTTTGCATCAAGACCGTTCTTCCCCTTTTATGCAAACAAGCAGAGAAGAAGCAGAGGTAAACAGAGGACAGATGTCGTCAGAAGGAAAATGTCAGGTAGCGTTGAGTTTGAGTAATTTGGGTCTTTTTCAGGCTAGGACTGAACACTAACACAGTGACGTGACCAGCACTCATGAACTCAGAATGGGTGGACTCCCTTCCCAAATTCAGAGTCTCACTGTTCCCAAGACAATGGGTTTGATTTGTCTCCCTCTCTGTGGCCCCGGCCTCCTCTGGGTGACTCTGTGGGGTGCTAAACAGAAGGTCTCTGCAGGATCCTTGTGAAATTATCTGATTGACTGTTCACTTGGTTATATTTTATTTTAACCGTTTCACTGGTTTTTATTTTACCTGGCTTTCTTTCTTTCTTTTTTCTTTTT
>VBSM01003144.1:724291-748817 GCA_008086735.1 Cheirogaleus medius
CTCCTGCCTCGGCCTCCCAGAGTGGTAGGATTACAGGCGTGAGCCACCATACCCGGCCTTACCTGGCTTTTTAAAAAAATATTTTCCATTTTTATGGATGCATGATAGTTATACATATTTATGGGGTAAACGTGATATTTAGATACAAACATGCAATATGTGATGATCAATCAGGGTGACTGGGGTACCCATCACCTCAAGCATTTATCATTTCTTTGTGTTAGGAACATTCCAACTCCAGTCTTTTCGTTACTTTGAAATATACAATAAATTGTTATTAACTATAGCAGCCCTATTGTTCTACTGAACACTAAACCTTATTTCTCCTATATTTTGTGCCCATTAAATATCCCCTAGTTATCCACCACTCCCCTCACGACTCCCCAGCACCTGGTACTATCATTCTGCTCTCAGTCTCCAGGAGGTTGATATTTTTAGTTCCCACATAGAAGTGAGAACGTGCAATCTTTGCCTTTCCGTGCCTGGCTTACTTTACGTAACGTAACGTCCTACGGTTCCATCTGCGTTGTTGCAAATGACAGAATTTCATTCTTTTTAATGGCTGAATAACATTTCATTGTGTGTAAGTGTCACGTTCTCTTTATCCATCCATCCACTGGTGGACAGTTCAGTAAAGTTGCAAGATACAAAAATTAGCCTCCAAAAATAAGTAACATTTCTATATGCCAACAATCTGAGAAAGAAACCAAGAAAATAACCCCACTTGTAATAGCTATAAAATAACATACCTAGGAATCCACTTAACCAAACAAGTGAAATATCTCCATAATGAAAACTATAAAGCATTAATGAAAGAAATTGAAGAGGACACAAAAGAGTGGAAAGATATTCCGTATTCATGGATCGGAAGAGTCACTATGTTAAGATGTCCATACTACCCAAAGCAATCTACGGATTCAGTCCAATCCCTACCAAAACACTAGTGTCATTTTTTACAGAAATATAAAAAATCATCCTAAAATTTACACACAACAAAAGACCCAGAGTAGCCAAAGCAATACTGACCAAAAAGAACAAAGCTGGAGGCATCACGTTACTTGACTTCAAATTACACGGCAAAGCCATTGTAATCATTGTTTAAAAAAAATTACTTAAATGTGCAGAAACAATCATAGTCAATGTAATAAACTATCATAAAGGGAACACATATAAGCACTAAGTCATGCAACAGAACATTGTCTGCATCCCCCAAGCTCCCTAAGTGCCCATTCCGGGTCATGACCCCTCCCTTCCTCCTTAATGTGACCTCAGTTTTTATTTTTATAGTCATTGCTTCCTTGATTTTTTTATATTAGCGTGGCTTAGGCATTTATTGCTAAACACTACAGTTTTGCATTTATTTTTACTTTATATAAATGCAACCACCCCCTGTGTAATCTTCATGACGGTTTCTTTCACACAATATTACATTTTGAGATTCATACACATTGATGTGCATAGCTATGGTTTCTTAACTTACTTACCAATTCTACATTTGAGTTGTTTCCAACTTTTAGCTATCGCAAGTGATAAAGTGCCGGACATTCGTCAATGTATTTTCAAGTGCATGTGTACGTAAATTGTGCCTGGATATATACTAAGGGTGGAACTGCGGGGTCCCGGGGAATGTGACATGCTCACGTAGATATGCTAAACAGTTTCCAGAGCGCCGTTCCAATTTACATTCACATCCAAGCATACATTAGAGTTCCCATTGTTTCCTATCCTTGCCAACGCTAAGTACGTTCCATCTTTTACATTTTAGCCACTGGGTATTGGTCTCCCATCGCGGCTTTAATTTGTATTCCCCCGATTTCTAATGAAGTCGAACAAGTTTATATGTTTATCAGCCACTTTATCCTCTGTTTTAATTTTTTCCCATATGGCATAACAGCAAATTTCTAAGACTGTTCCTGCCTCACTTCGTCGTGAATGCCAACATTGCGGTACAGTTTTGCTGTAAATCAAGTGATGACGTAATGCAAGTCTTTATTTCTGGACTCTGTTGTGCGACATGTGTTTATATGTCCACCCTTGTGCCAGCACGACCTCGTCTCAATCACTGCAATCCTGACCTCTGGAAAAGTAACAGCTTCCGCGTTGTCCCCTGCCTTCAGGGACACCTTGCCTGGTCTGACTTCCCTGAGATGCAGAGCAGAGCGATGAAAGCTCTGGGAAGCTGTCTGAGAGCAAGCAGGTGTGAGCACACCTCCTGCCAGAGTCCCACTCGTCAGGTGCTATCGCTCTTTGACCCGCGAGACAGCAGTTTGGGGACTCAGGCGCACACACACCACTTTCTGCTCTTCGGCCCTTCCCACATCTCTGATGCTGGACCACTTTCTCCTGCCCTCTGGTACCTCTCCCGATGCCCACAGGCTGGCGACGTGTCTGGGTTGTGTTTGCGGGAATCTATGTGACCTTCGTGCTCCAGGGACGGCCCTGCTGGGGCAGCGGCTGTGTCCACCGCCGCCTCCTGCTCGGTTCACCTGTCGGTTGGCCGAGGAGTCGGCTGTCGTCGCTGACGTGTTCTCGAGACTTTCTCCGTCTCCAGTTTCAGGTTTCTCGGAGATACGTGCAGCCTCACCTCTCTTTTCTGTTAGGCTGTGTGAGGTTTGGAGACGGATGTTGTTCGTCAGTTCTGGAAAATTCTCGGTCACCGTCCCTTCAAATTTTGCTTCTGCCTCGTTACGTCTCAGCCGTCCTCTGGGTCTGCAGCTCAGCGCACCGAGATCCACCTGCCGCCCTCCCTGCCACCTTCTCCTCTGCACGTTGGATGTTTGTGGCTTGCTGTGGTTCACTCTGGAGAGGTTTTACCCTGATATCTTTCATTTTACAAATTATCTCTCAAGCTGTACATAGACAGCTACTAAGCTAGTTGACTGCATTTTTAATTTGAAGTACTTTTTTCTTTCTAGAATTTCTCATTGGTTCTTTTTCAAATCTGCTGTCACTTCTCATCGTTTCCAGCTCTCCTCTATGCTTCTTTTATCTTGTCTTTTGTCTTCTCAAATAAACATACTATTTTTGAGACTGGTGTCTGATGATTCCAGTTAATTTTGAGGATTCCTTAGAATTATCTATGGAGATAATCGTGTCACCTGCAAATGAGTTTTGCACTCACCTTTCTATCTTGATTACTTTTTATCTTTTTTATTCTTTTGCCTCATTTCCCTGGTCAGGACTGACAACAATGTTGAATGAACGTGCTAAGAGCTGGCAGCCTTTCCTTTGTTCGGATCCTAAGGGAAACGCCTTTAATGTTTTCCCATTGGCTGCCGTAGCTGTCACTCATACACCTGCTGCCTCAGCCTCTGCCTCGTCCTGTCCCCACTCTGTCACCCTGGACCTCCACCATTGGAGGCAGTCTTCACGCAGGTCCCATCTTTGTGTTCTAGGTAAATAGGGCCTCACGCCCTGACCACTGGACCACCTGACTTCTGCTGGAAGCCTGTGAACCCGGCCGTGTGGCCCTGGAGTCTCTGTGCTTAGCTCCCTTCAAATTCACCCACCCAGCCCCGGCCCAGAAATCTGCCCAGGTGACACCCTGGGCCCTCAATAAACCCTTCAACCAACCGACAGGTCCCTCCCCACCTCACTCCCCACCCTGCTGTGTCTTCTCTGGCCCTGAGAGTAGCAAAGATCTCTTCCCTATTCTGGCACATTCCTGACACGCACACCTCACTGACGAATACAACCCAAGTGTGACGGTGGCCACAGTCCTTCAGGGAGATGCCTTTTATCAGGTTGAGGAAGGACTATTTATGTTCTGAATTTGCTGAGAATTTTTATCATTAATGAGTACTGAATTTTGTCAAATGCTTTACCCACATCTGTTGAGATGTTACTTTTCTCCTCTTTTCTTTTAATGTGGTGAATGCATTAATTTACAAATGATAACCGACTTTGCATTTTGGGATGCACTCCACTTGACCATGATGTGTGTATGCAGGCATGTTGTGTACGTGCATGTATACGTATGATGCACGTATCTGTGTATGTACACACATGTTTGTACGACGCTGGATATTGTTTGCTAAGCTCTCGTTTGAAACTTTTATTTCTAGATTCACCAGGATATGAATGAACGTGCTAAGAGCTGGCAGCCTTTCCTTTGTTCGGATCCTAAGGGAAACGCCTTTAATGTTTTCCCATTGGCTGCCGTAGCTGTCACTCATACACCTACTGCCTCAGCCTCTGCCTTGTCCTGTCCCCACTCTGTCACCCTGGACCTGCAGTTTTCTTTCCTTTTAATGCTTTTGCATGGTTTTTATTTTAGAGCTGTGCTAGACTCTTAAAATGACTTTGGAATTGTTCCTGCATCTACTGTGTTCTGAAAATATGTGTGAGATTGTTATTTTTTCCTCCTTAAATATTTAATAGAATTGGTGGTGCCCTTGAACTTGCACCCGAACAGTGACTGTGACAACACAACTGGCCTTCAAGTCCTGAGAACACGAGGCTCATGGGTGTCAGTGCCCCTGTGAAGGCTCCCAGCCCATGCCAGGGCCAGCGTCACTGCTGGAGGCTCTGGGGAAGCAGGCAGGGACCACCCCGCATGGGGCTTTGCAAGGGTCATGCCCAGGGGGGGACGGGAACACCCAGGGTCCTGCCTGCCCCTGCCTGGGGCTCAGGAGACCCTTCAGGGGGAATTGATACCTGAGCTTGGTGCTGAAGGGAGGGTGAGAATCAGGCTCGGGGGTGCGAGTGGGGAGAAGCCCTCTGACCACGGCCAAACTGGGCGGCAGGGAAAGCATATTCTGATATATAGATAGATAGGTGATAGATAGATAGATAGATAGATATATGTATCCTACTATCTTAGAGAATTGGAAATCCAGATTTACTATATGACGGTCTGAAACCCTTTATACACATCATTAACTAGTTAGTTTCATTTTCTGGATTTTTAAAATACTCTTAAAATCTCTGATTCTCTTCTACTGAATTTTTCCAAGGGAAAATCATATGCTAAATTCTAAATTCCATTTGGGACCTTCAGAAGGGTCCCTTAGCCAGAGGGCAGGGTCCGAGGGTGAGGCCCGAGGGACAGACGGGAGAAGCTGGCCACGTCCAGGCGTGCAGACCCCGACTGCCCAGGCAGGTGGTGGAGCTGGGCCTGGAGGGCTGCAGGGAGTCCGCAGGGGGAGGCCGGAGCTGAGCGCAGGCAGCTGGGCAGAGCCCGCGGGCAAAGCAGGAGGCGCAGGGCAGCAGGGAGGAGAAGACACGGCAGGTGGGCACAGGTGTGCTGGAGGTGCCCTGAGACAGCCAGGTGGCCAGTGCTGTGGGCAGGCGGGGAAGGTCTGGGCAGGAGAAATACCAGGGATGGACACAGAAATGTGCGTCTGTGCCTCCTCTGTGCGCAGAGCTCCCCGCGGCCACGGGGGTGGACGAAGGTCCACAGCAGAAGGAGGAGGAGGCGGTGCACAGAGCCCAGAGGAATCCCGGCACTCGGGCCCAGGGTGGGGGGGCCCTCAGGGGAACTCAGAAGGAACACCCCCCAAGACAGATAGGAAGGGGCCAGGGTTGGCAATGTCACATGCACCCAGAGAGGGACAATGTGATTAAGGGGACAGAGAGTCTCTTTCCCTTCCTTCTGACCAGCACCCCAGATTGCCCTGGACGGCCCACTCCCAGAGGGTCCCCGTTACCTACGACTAGGGCCTGGGGATGACAGCAACCGTGTGGCTTCAGCCCCACAGGGCAGCTCCCACTACAGGCGTGCACACAGATGTCCACGTGCGGTGGTCTCCTGCCACCCGGGATCATAAACAGACCCTGGAGAAACTTGCCACCGTCACCGCGTCACCGTCACTTGCGGCCACACCCGAAGAGGCACACGTCACGTGTGAGTTTGTGCCACAGAGCAGCAGACAGCCCAGGCAGGGAGCCCGGGACACCGCAGAGCCCGGGGCTGAGCCCGCGGGAAGATGATGTCCCTGCTTTCTTCGGGGAGCTCACCGAGGACAACGCATCCTTTTCTCAGTAACCGAAGTGTGATTTTATGGTACTTCCAGAGGCAGATTCTGAAGGTTAGGTGGTAAATCCTCAAGGTTAAGCACTTTCTAATCTGCTCTGCGTGTGGCAGCTGGCGGCAGCGAGAAACGGTGCTGGGGAGAAAAATGCAGTGAGGAAGGAAGACGGTTGAAATGGAAATAACCCCGCAAAGAGTCACTTCTGCAGTGTCCGCACGGCCAGTCCACGGCCCCAGAGAGAGGCGGGAGCAGCACGGGCGGAAGCCGAGGGCAGGACATGGGGTGACCGAGAAGGACCGCTGAGCACGAAGCTGACTTTGCCCTCTACGCGCTGGCTGGCTGGGAGAGCTTAGGCTTTTCTAAACCTTCAGTTCTCTCTGTAGAGGGGGCCGCAGCGCCTCTCCTTGCTGGTTGGGGTTCGTGAGACGCAGAGATGGGATGAGATGACCTGCACAAATTGCCCTGCACGGCGCAGGGCCCGCTGCTCACCTGGAGGGAGGGGCTTCCTCTGCGCAGGTGCGTCACACGGGGATACATGTGACCTGTACTTAAGCTCAAAAGACCAAATGCTCAACCGCGGGATGAATGTGCGTGGGTTAGCAGGGGTTTAAGTGGAGAACAGCTCAAGCTGAGTTGACAGTGTAACGTCATCACAAAGACACCCAAGGTCTTGCAGACTGACCACAGGGACACAGGGCACCAGGGGTAGCAGAAGTGATGGAGGTTAGGGCCCCACCTGCTCCGCCACCCTCTGTGACACCGTGAGCATCGTGGAGCTGTATGAAACGGAAATCGCGGGAGGCACTGGTATCGCACTGGATACACGAGCCTTTAGGAACCTGGACACCGTCTTAGAAGAGTGATCAGGAAACGAGGGGCTCAGGGAACAAGGGGAGCAGAAAATAGTTGATGAGATGTTTAACCGGCACCATCTCCTGGGGCCCAACTACCGGGAGGCTCACCAAGGAGCAGCGAGGCCGGGAGTGCTCAAAATGCTCCCGGAGCAGAAAGTTCAGGACCGAGAGGCAGAGCTCCCAGGGAGGCAGAGTCTCGCCAGTTCACCTAGAGGAAGCTTAATCGTGGAAAGTAGCCGACCACGGCAGGACCCTGGTGGCTCAGCAGTGCAGAGCCGTGGCGGCCGCCTGTGTCTGAGTTGGCAAATCTGGCTGTAGAGGAGGTCACACTGGATAATGTCTAGAACCTTCCAACCACCTTCTGAGTGCTGGAGGAGTTGCATGGGCCGTGCACGGCTCTCCGACTGGTTCCCCAAGCCCCTTTGGGGGCCTCTCTAACACCCGATGTGCTAGCCAAGTGGTGAGGCCGACCTCCGGGTGGTTATAGACACACGCACGTGTGGTATTTTTCTGAATAGCCGCACTTAGTGCTTGGACAAAACACTCCAGCCGAGTGTGGGCTGTGTCTCAGTGACCAAGCGAAAGCTGTGAGGACGGGATCGGGGCACCCCAGGCAGGCCCTGAGAATGGTCGTCTGTCCCTGTCACTCAGGGAGCGCTGTTGGCCGAGGCAATCCAGGGCCCCAGGACCAGTAAGCAAAAGCCACCGGCCAAGTGGAATCGTGTGCACAGTGCCGAGGTGCCCTGCCGGCCACTGCCTCCCCTCAACGCTTCGTCTGATTTGGCAAAATGAAATGAGAGTACAAACCAACCATTCCCCGATCCCAAAAGATTTGAAAGAAAATCTCCGCAAAAACCCATCTCAAATCCAATATCGGGTAACCGCGGACCGCGGCTCTCTATAGAGATGAATTGACAAAGGAAAATCTCGGTGCATGCACAGCGATTTAGTTACGACGAGAAAAGCAATAACCTGTGTAGTCAGACACGTCTCCCTGTGAATCAGACTTACTGCACTATCCAAAGCAAAAAATTTAAGTTCCTATTTTGAATTTTTTAAATAAGATCCCAGACGGCAGTGCACTCTGCAATCAGGAACGCTCCTTTCGGCTAGAAACCATGATTGCCAAATTAAGGAGAACAGAGGGAGAGAACAGAATTGAACCCTGGAAAAACCGTCATCAGAGAGTTCTATGACCAGCTGGAGGATTTCTCCCTAGACGACAGAGAAAGGGATAAAGAGAGAAATAAAAGTAAAATGTAAAATAAAATAAAATATCTATGCGCTCTTAAAACTAAGTGGTGAACCGTGCGGGCTTTGGAACTGCAATCCCGACAGTCCAGACACAAGCTCCGCGGCTCAGCGACACGGTCAGGTCAGGGGAGTCCCCTTCAAGGTCTCTGTGTCCGCAGCTGAAACTCGGGGCTGCGTGTTGAGCTGTTCTGAGGGTCGCAGGAGGTGAGGGGGCCCTCAGGACACTGCCTGGCACATATTAAGTGCATGAGAAATAATAGCTTTTAGTAATCTCAAAAAAAAAAAAAACAACACCAACAAGTACCATGGAAGACATAAAAAGATGCACATCTGAACATAACATGGTAAAATCTCTACAGTGTAAGACTCGTACAAAACTACTGTAAATGTTCCAACAGCAGTTTAACTAGGAAAGAGTAAGAATTAGGTTTCAGGCATTTCTCTTCTCCAGAGGGTATTGAATGTGTCTTCTCCATCAGCTTTTTGCACCTCCCTTGATAAAGTCAATGAGCCACCGGGTGTGCCCCATGTCACCTGCAGGGATAGGCCAACACCCAGGGCTGTGATGTTCCTGCCGCCTGGGTCAGGGTCCTGCTTCCTTGCCGTGGAGAATGATGAAGAAAGCCACGTGGTTTCCACAAATTCCGAGACTGTCACCGAGCCCTGCGGAGAACAGGGGTCACCGCGCTGGAGAGTGAGTGTGTGGTTTGCCACCGGCTGTCACAATGCAAGCACACATGTGACAGAGGCTTTTCCACAGCAACACACCAGGCCCAAAACATTTTTATTTTTAAATAATAAAGAGACAAAGCAAATAAACCGAACCTCTAATCGGGAACCCAGGAAAAGAACAGTGAAATAAAATTAAAGAGAAGAGAGAAGTCAACACAGTTAGAAAAGTAAATTAAAAAGTCAACCCATTTAAAGGAATTGAACTCATACATTTTATTTTCAGGCTTTCAATTAAGGCAAAATTGATCAAAAAGAAAGATAAGTGAATTAGGAAAACATGGACATCCTTGTCAAGCAGAAGGAAAGAGAAAATGAAAATATAAAACGCCGAGAATGGAAACAGAGATAATCACAGACAGGGAGCCAATTTTACAAATAATCATTAAAAATACCCTAAAAACTAGGGCTAATTCTTTTAATGTTTATGATTTTAGTAAATAGTCCAAACCTATAACTTTAGAATATGCTTGAATGTTAGCAGAATGAGGTCAGGGATCTTAGTCTGTTTTGTTCAGAGATACGCTAGATCTCTAAACCAGTGCCGGGCACAGCGTAAGTATTTGTGTTTGTTGAATGAATGAGTGAGTGAAAGAACTGAGGGAGGAAAAAAGAAAGTAAGTCTGGATAAAATTAAGGATATCTTAGAAAAGCAAATGTTTCCGAACTTATGTAAGGAAATGCTAGACAATAAAAGTGAGCCAGTAACTATGAAAGAAATAGCACCAAAGATTAGACTAAGGTTACTTCCATCACATAATATATTATACAATAGCCAAATGCAGAATTAGAGCCGTACATATTCACATGGAAAGATTTCTAAGATCTATCATTTTGAAAAGTTATTTATTATTTTTAAATTTTTTCATTTATTTATTTATTGTCTTAGATTGATTATTTCTAAAATGCATTATTAAGAAAGAGGCAAGTTTCATTATATAGATTCAGAATTATTCGATTTCATAAAGAAATACTGCAGAGAGGAAAACTTTATATTTCCATAAGTTCTTACAAATACGTAGGAAAAGTCTGTACGAATCCCTCCCCAGTGGGTGTGTCTCCCTCTGCCGCGGGAGCAGGAGAGAGGGTGCCCGGTAATCCAGAGACTTTTGCTTTATCTGCGTATTTAAACTTTTACATAAAAAAGTACATTCATATATGGCATATAGTTAAAAATTAATTTAAAAGATGAAATGTTTAAAGTTGCCCAAGAGCTAACCTCATAAAATACGCCAGGTGCAGGCGTTTTTATGGGCAGGTTATTTCAAAACTCAAAAAGAGATCATTCTCATGCTATTTAAATTATTTCAGCACATAGAAATCTGGAGAACCAGTTCATTGTACATAACCCTGACACCAAAAGAATTTTAGAAGCACAAAAATAAAACTATATACTAGCCTCAGTTATGAATAAACATTTTAAAATTCCAAACAAGTAGGAGCAAATATAATTTATCGATATATCTAAAATGACAGAAAGATGACCAAAATATTTTGTTCCAGAAAAATTAATTCATATATTAATATAATTTGTCATAGAGAGTCCAAGAAAAATGAACTGTATGATTATTTAATAACTGCCTAGAAGCCATTCGGCCAAGTCCAACATTCATTTCTGATTTGTAAAGATTATTTGTAAAGTAAGGATAGAAGAATATTGCTAAGAGTATTTTAAAATAAGACAAAAAAGATTTATCTCAAACTGTCAGCCCTTCCTATCTGTATATATCAATAGCAGGAAAAAACAAACTACTTTCTCCCACTGCACCCTCAACACTCAACACAAAACACATGTTGCCAGATGTGTGGGTTTTCCCCACCCCAACCAGTTCCCGGTGGTGCCGACCAGTGTCCTTCGATTCCATCCAGTGCTGACACTCCCCAGAGTGAGTGCAGGCGGCAGGTGGCAGGTGGTGGGTCGGGGCTCTGTCCCACCAGACCCCTCCCTTCAGGTACAGTAGCAAGCCTGGGCCGCCGGTGCTTCCGAGTGACCAGCTGGAAATGGGTGGTCCTACCTCCCCACCCGGGGGTCCGGCTATTTGCTAGAACGCCTCACAGCACTCAGAGAAACACTAAGATTCACTGGCTTATTATACAGGAAACTACAAAGGAGGCAGACGAGCAGCCAGACGGAGGAGATGCACAGGGCAGGGGCTGGGGGTGGGGACACTGAGCCCCCGTGCCCTCCTGGGGTGACCACCCTCCTAAATACTGAGGGCACATGTGACAAATACATAAAAATCATAACAAATATCTTTTAAAAGGTCACTGTGAAATAGAAATACTTGCAAAGTCAATTTACAAAAGAGGAATTTTGAGTAGCTCATAAGCATATGAAAATATTCATTCTCAAGAGTAATCAAAGAAACGTAAACTGCAACAACAATGTGAAAGTCAGGTTACAAAGCAGATGGGTTTCAGATTTTTAATATACTGATGAAAACAATATTATATGCCAAATAGCATCCATATAAAAATAAAATCCAATGCTCATAATGTTCTTGATGTAATGGAACACCCATGTCTGATTTACAAAGGAAAAAAACAACTTTTGAAAACTCGGCATATTCAAACAGTTCTACCACATGTAGAATCATAATTTATGATGAAAGACAAAACGCCTCTAGCAAAAATAAGGAAAAACCAATACATTAACTCTCTCCAAAATGACTTGAATTCTTTCAGAAGTGTGGTCAATGCTCTAAACCATGAAACAGAAAAAGAAAAAAGAAGGTACATTTACTGTGAAGGGCGTTTTTTGATTTTTGTTGTCTTTTTTTAATCACAGAGGGAGGCAAAAATTACAGCAAATTGAAGTGATGGTGCAAACTCTCCCACAGATAAAACGATAACACCTAGAGAAAGCATCAAGAACAGTTACTTAAACATACTTACAAAGCCGAATACAATGGACAGAAGCCAGGGGAGAGTTCATACTATTTTTTAAAATACAGGAGGAGTAGGAATGGTGAGTTTGTGGCATTTGGGGCCAGCAGGAGCTTCCCGACCCCCTGCCGGCAGCAGGAGTTAACCGGCGGCCCCGCCCTCTGCAAGGGTAGAAGATCCATGTCAGGGCTGGGGAAGAAGGCGGACCCTCAACGGGAGACTCTGGGACTGAGGGTCCTGCAGAAGGTGGGAAGCAAAGGATTTAAGTATAAACTCCAACCAAAGCACGACTGACAGGTCAGCTGCACAGGTGGGGCCACCACAGGGCACACAAGGGAAAGCCCACACGACAGGGAGCAATCTCCTCTCGGAAACTGGAGCTACACAGGTGAGGGCTGAGAGTTTGCTGCTTTGTTAGCTGAGGGCTCTCCCTGCCAGGACAGCTCGGGTTGGCAGAAAGCCAACCCTTCTGGGGCATGTCAGAGGACACAGCCTCAGACAGACAGAATTGCTAAAACTTAGGAGGAAATCCCTACGAGCAAGGCAACCCCAGAGAAGCTGAGACCTCGGGTATAAATGTGATCTCAGCCTAAATCTTCCATGATTGCTCCATCACTCAGGCGCACGTTAAATGGCAAACGCATAAAGAGCTATGACAAGTGGCTTTTAAAAATTGCAATGAAATATAAATGTTGGCAAGTGCAATTTACAAAAGTAGGCTGCATAATGGCAGCTGGAATATTGAAAGCAAAGTAGACATTTCAGCAGCTGCGTAACACAAAGTGCAAAGTTTGTAATCTGAGGCCAGGCAAATTAACCGTAAGTTAGAACAAAAATAAATAAACAGAGCACAACAGACTTCAGAATCACTACTCCATACCACTTACAATGTCTAATTTTTAAGCCCAAGTTACTAGATGTGCAAATAAACAGAAAAGTGTAATCTGTACACAGGAAACAAAGTCGTCAATAGAAACTGACTGTAAGTGACCTACATGCTGGATTTAGCAAAGATTTCAAGACATCTCTTATAAGTAGAATTTTAAAATAAAAGGAAAAAATGGTCTTAATGATTAAAGGATAGAAAATCTCAACTAAGAAATGTAAAGTATAAAAATGAAAGTTCTAGAACAAAAAATAAACTGAATTTTTAAAAATTCATGGTAAGTCTCAATAGCAGATTGACGATGGCACAGGAGGAAGGACCAGTTAACTTGTGGACACATAAAAAGAAATTAATGACAGGAAGAAAAAACAGCAAGAAAAAAGACAGAGCTCCCCAGAGACCTTACCTAGCAGTCTACAACTCTTATGTTTAGTCCCACTGAGAGAAGAGAGAAAACAGGACAGGAAAAAACATCACGTGAAGAAATATTACATAAAAGCTTCCCAAAGTGGGTGGAAAACATTAACTGACAGACCCAAGAAAGGCAGGGAACTCCTAGCAAGCTAAACACAAAGAAACCACTGCAAGGGACAGACTAATAAAACTGCTAAAGTTAAATAGAAAAAAAATATTTTTAAAAAGCCAGAAAAAATGACTTGTCACAGACAGAGAAGCTGATACAATTAACCACCAACTTCACTAGAGACAGTAGAGGTCAGAGGACATGGGAATATTATTTTTTTTATATGCTGATAGAAAAACAGATGTCTATGAAGAAGTCTCTATTTAGCAAAACTCTCCTTCTAAAGTGAAAATGAAATGAAGAAACATTCCGATAAACAAAACCCGGGAGACTTGGTCCCCCGTAGACGTACGCAACAAGAAATGCTAAGGGAATTGCTTCAGCTGAAGGCAAAGGCCACCTGCTGGAAACTCAGGTGTGTAGAAAGAAGCTCCACCAGCCCTCCACACCTGTGAGTAACACATTTATAGATTCAACCATCAGAAGACAGAAAATATTCAGAAAGAAAATTATGTCTGTACTAAACATGTGCAGACTTCTTTTCCTCATTATTATTCCCTGAATAATATAGCATAATAACTATTTAGATAGTATTTGTATTGTTTTGGGTATTATACGTAATTCAGAAATGATTTACAATGTATGGGATGATGTAACATAGGGTACATGAAAATACTATGCCATTTTCTATTAGGAACTTGAGCATCCATGGATTTTGGTATCCAGCGGATGTCCTGGATAGAAGAACTTGTCCACAGATACCCAGGGACAACTGTACAAAGCAACAGAAATGTTACCTACATGAATAAATAAAAATAATTACATATTTTCCTTTCTTCTTTTCTTTCTTCTTTTCTCTAAAAAACACAATGTTGTTTAACCAAAAATCGTAACGCTAGATTGAGTTTATGATGTATGTAGATATAACATATATGACAACAGCAGCAATAAGGATGGGGAAATGCAAATCTATTTTGAAAGTTTCCTATATTTTACCTCAAGTAATTCAATATCAACTTTAAGTAGGTTGAGATAAATTAAAGAAGCATATTATAACCCCAAGAGCTCACCAACTTAATTAATGCAAAGAGATACAGCTAAAAAAGCAATAGAAGAATTTAAATGGAAAATTCTAAAGTTTTTGATAAATACAAAATATGGCCAAGAAAAAGAGACAAATAAGACAAATAGAAAACAAACAATTAAGTGGCAGACCGAAACAGAACTTTATCAATGACTACATTAAATGTAAATGGGTTAAATATTCTTATTAAAGGCAGGTTTTGTCTGTCTGGGAAGGAAAAAAAACAGGAACAAACTAACTGATATTTATAAAAGTTGTGCTTTAAATACAAAGACACAGAGAGATTGAAAGTAGAAGGATAGAAGAAGATAGACCACGTAATCAGTACGCATAAGCAAGCTATAGTTACTAAGTTAATATGAGACAAAATTGAATTCAAGGTGTGGAGTATTATTAATGACAAAGAGAGAGATTTTGCAATGATAACAGAGCCAATTCATCAGGAAGGTATAACAATTATAATGACAATGCCTCAAAATACATTTTGCAAAAACTGAGAGAACTACAGGGAGAAATAAATTCACAATTAAAGTTAGAGGCTATAGCACAATTTCTTCAATAATGATCAACTTAAAAATGAGTAAGGATACAGATTTGATATTGACACTATCATCCATCTTAATACATATTTGTGGGATGCTACACGTAATGACTACAGAGCACAACTTTTAAAAATATAGGTGGAATGATCACTGAAAAAAATATGCCGAGACATAAAAAAGTTCTTAATAAATTTTAAACGATTGAAATACTGTATAAAATATTCTCTGACTACAACAGAATTAGATGGAACATCTACAACAATAAAACACTTTTAAAAGGCCAAATATCTGCAGATTAAACAACTCCATTTTAAATAATCCACAGACAAAAGTAGAAATTACAAAGAAATTGAGACACTACTTTGAATTAGATGAAAATAACAAGGCAACATATTGAAACGTGGAGAAAACTATGGAAGTGCTTAGAAGAAAATTCAGGGTTTCAAAGTTAATATTAGAAAAAAAGAAAAGTATAAAATTGAATAATGTAACTTTCTACCCCTCAAGTAGATAGAGAAAGAACAAGTAAACCAAAAGATATGTAAAAGGGGAAAATAATAAAGATAAGAGTAAAAAATCAATGGAATCAAAAACAGAAAAATCAGTTCTTTGAAAAGATCTGTAAAATTGAAAAAAGCTGCAAAAAAAAAAAAACAAGAAAGGACATGAGTCACGAGTATCGGGAATAAGAGAAGAGACACTAGCACAGGTTCTACAGACATTAAAATGATAATAAGGGAATAACAAAAACAATGTTATTTCAACAGATTTGATTGTCTAAAATTGAAAAACACAAATTGTCAAAACTGGTATAAGAACACAAAAAAAAGGACAAAAATGATATATATATATAAAGAAAATCTGTTTATTTCTATATTCAACAAGAAAATTAAAGCCTTCTCACACACAAAATTCAACACCAAGAATGTATCTGTTGTGGAATCTCTGAAATATTTAAGGAAGAAATAACATAAGTTCTACATAAACTCTTTCAAAAAACAGGAGAAGGAGGAACAGAATTATTTTATGAAGTCAGTATTACTTTGATGCCGAAACTGGATAGAAACACTGTAAGAAGGGGGAAAAAAGAAAAGTCACCACCGAACCATAGCTCTCATGAACACAGACACAAAAATTCTTAATAAAATACAAAATCAGAAAATCAAATGCAACAATATATAAAAGGGATACCATGGTAAGCAATTAGAGTTTTTCTCAGGAATGCAAGATTAATATTTGAGAAAACAATCTATATAAAATACCATATTAAAAAATAAAAGAGAAAAATCATATATGATATCCCAATGGAGGGAAAAAATACTTCACAAAACTCAAACCATTCATGAGTTAAAAAAAAAGAAATCTCAGCACACTAGGAAGAGAAACTTCCTTCATTCAGTTAGGGACGTCTGTGCAGCACTAACAGCTAACCTCATACCTAAAAGACTGAACTCTGTAAAATGAGACAAGGATGTCTTCTCACCGCTTATACTTAACATTTTACTACGCGCCGTGGCCTGGGCCATGGAGTCAAGAAGATGAAATAAAAGGAAAAACACGATAGGTTGGAAAAGAAGAATTAGAGCTGTGTTTCACACAGATGACTTGGTCATAGAGAACACTAAGGACTACACCTCTCGGCTACTTGAACTATAAGTGAGTCTAGCAGTGTTTCTGAAGCAAGGTCAGTGTAGACAAATCAATTGCATTTACATACACTAGCAACAAACAATTAGAAATGAAGTGAAAAGAAAGTTCAACTTCGTTTACAATGGCAACAACAATTATGAAACATCAAGGGATGAGTTAAATGAAATATGCGTAAGAGCTGGACACAAAAACTATAAAACATTGCTTAAAGAAGTTAAGACCTAAATAAATGGAGAAACGTAACATATTCCCCGACCGGAAAGCTCAACATAGGAAAGATGTCAATTCTCCCCAGTCGGTCTTCACATGCAACATGATTCCAATCAAAATTCCAGCAAGTGTTTTCTTGCAGAAATTTAGAAGCTGATTCTGAATTATCGCAGCCTGATGTATAAATAAGCGTAGGAATGAGAGGGTCCAAGACGGAGGGACGGCAGGTGTAAGTGCGGCCCTTCCTGCGGCGGCAGCAGGCCCGCACGCCAGGGCGGGGTGGGGCACGGAAGTGGCGGGAGAGCGGAAAGAGCCCTGAGCAAATACAAACGTATTGATCTTTTAGAACATGAATTTAGCGGTTTGCTTTTGCTTTGACTTTAGAAGCGTGGACTCCATGCCAGGGAGGGTGGAGGTGTTGGGGTTATTGGAAGGAATGACCCGGAACATGCCTTTGGGAAGCAAATTAGGACACTAATCCAAAGCCTGCAGAAGCACGTATGTGAGGGCCTGTCAGTCCTCTCCGGGCCTCAACCCTGAGCCAACAGTCACATTGCCGAGGACAGGAATAGCACAACGGCGGTAACATCATAGCAGTTTGCACGTACTGGGGGCCTCGCTGAGACAGCCCCTGTCCTCCTCTGCCCCATCCCACGAGGGCTCTCCCCACCTTGTCAGGAGCACACTATTGTCATCGACACCTGCAGACGGCAGCCGACCTGTCCCTGTGGCAGGACAGCACCAGCCCCTCCACACCGTCCAGGGGCAGCAGAGGAGGCCTGACCTCCCTGTGCAAACTGAGGTAGTAGACGTTCTAGAAGTCCCTGGAAACCTCGGGCCTCCCACGCGTCTGGAGCTGGAGCGCCAGGGGCGGCGGTGAGGAGTGTGCCCCCATCTCACCTTGAGGCACCTGCTGTTGGGGCCGGTGGAGAGGAAGGGCCTACAGGGGACCCCTGGAGGGGCTGTCCCTGGTGTATGGCTTCAGCTTGGAGATGCCCCGGGAGGCGACTGGTTCCCAGAACAAGTAGACAAATCAATTTGACAGCCCCTCCGGGGGCCAGGAGGTGAATGGTTCCATTTGTATTTTTTTTTTAAAGCCTCACTGTGTTTTAGATTCAATTCTTTAAAAAGAAATATTGTTTCTAAGATCTGAAGTATTGTCGAGAGCCTGGTGTCTCTTCGTTCTAAAAGAAGCACCGGCGGATACACCTTGCTATTAGAGGCATCGATTTTCCCGGGTCTCTCGTACCGCTTCTGGAGGGCTTTCCTCCAGGAGCTGGTGTTTCCGCACTGATGTCCTGACGCGCAGATTAGCAGGTGTCTCGCCGGGCACCGGCTCTATCAGGAACAATGAACTGCAGGCTGATTCGTGGCTGATAGAAATCACCTCCCAGACCTTCCCAAATTGAGATACCGGACACACTGTGCTCTGGCCTCTGCAGGGAAGTAGCTCCCAGCTCCTCGCCTGTCGGAAACGTATTTCCACGCGTATGGTGTGTTGCAGCTGCCCCTCCTCCCTGGCCCTTGTTAGCATCACGGCGACAAGGACCTGGCAGGACCACGTTCCCTGGGCAGCCGCGCTGCCGTCCTGCAAGCTCCTGTGTGTTGCTTTTCTTCTGTACCCAGGGAAGTATTTATGGCTCCACGGGATCGTAAATGTTATGACACAGGAAAGAAACCGAGCTGAGCATTTCTCGTCCGACCCAGCTCTGTTGACACATCTATTTAGATCTCTAAATTAAAATCACATGCCTACAAAGTCCTCAAGAATATAGCCAAGGACACCGCAGAGCTACATTTCACGACAGAAAAACACTCAATCATGCATATATTATGTCACATTAAAGTAAGCCCTTTGTTAATCTGAGCCACCAGAACGAATGAATCACTTATCGTGTGCGCGGCTTTGTTCTGGGGGCCATAATCGCAGCCGAGACAGAGGAGAATAGCACTCGGGCTCTGCGTCTGGCGGCAGTCGCGGGCCGGCAGAAACGCGTGCGCGGTTAAATGCCATTAAACTCCGGCACAGGGTAAGACGACTTAAGGGCTAAGCGAAAAATTATGGGAGCCCAGGAGATGGAGCAGTTAGCTCTGAAACACAAAGGCAGATCTGGGCAGACAGATGTAGAAGTGAAATTCCCTCTCCCAAGCTGCCCTTCCGGTACTCCTGCTCCTAACCAGGCATGGTGGCCATCCATGGCCCTGCCACGACCCAGGGTGCCACCCTGACGGCCCCTGTGCCCAGCCCACGGTCAGTTCATCCCTGGATCCTGCCTCCCCCGTCGCTCCCTCCACTCCACCGCCAAGAAGCTGCTTCTGGTTCCGTCACCTCCCACAGGGACGCGTCCCCTGCCCTCCAGACTGCCCCCCCCCGACCACAGCGAAGTTGCAGTAAATTTTGAAAATACAAGTTTGGCCACGTCAGTGCCTGGACTGAAGCCATCTGATGGCTCCACGTGGCCCCCAAGATGACAGTTCTTAAGAGACTTGTAAGGTCTCCTCTCTCTTCCCTCCCTGCTCACACCCAAACCTCCAGCATCCCCATCTCCTCACCTGTGCCCCGCTTTGCTCTGTGCTGAGACCCCCTCCCCTCCCCCGTCCCCACCCCACTCACCCCTGTAACACCCACTCAGCCTTCACGTCTCGCCATGCAGGTCAGTTCCTCCGCGCCCCAGGCTGGACCGTGCGGCTTCCTGCTCCTCTCGGCCACGTTCGCTGGCGCCTCCTCCCGTGACTCCTGCGCTGTGTCACGATCCCTGCGAACTGGCCCGGGAGCTCCTAGGGCGGAGACGGCCACATTCTCACCTCCAGAGCCCGGCGGCAGCAGGTGCTCAGTATGTGTGAAGGTCTCCACTGGGGTGGATGTTGACCTGGGCTGGGGAGCATCAAGCCTGATGACCAGAGGACAGTGGGAAAGGGAACTCAACACCCGAAGGCACAGAAGCAGAAAGCGTGTAGCCTTGGTAGAGAATTTCAGAAATAGGCGTATGATCAGAAATTAGGTAGGAAAGGCAAGTGGAGGCCGATCGATCACAGAAGGCCTTGGGTGTCAGGCTGAGGAGTTAGGAGAGCAGACCTCTGCGGCCACACAGGAGGAGGTGGCAGGGACAGGGCTTACTTTCCATCTGGAACAATCGCAAGAGGACGTCAGACGAAACACACATAGCGGCAGTATTCAAGACACCGGGCATCAGGCAGTGAGGCCCGCAATGTGTGGGAGACGTTTGACAGGGGGGTGAGCCCTGTGACCACCCTTACTGTCCTGAGACAGCCTCCAGGCCACACGCAGGGAACGGGGGCCAAGTGGGGCCTGCTCATTCCCCTGAGCTAAGGGGACAAAACTGAGGCTCTGGGAACCCAAGGAAGCTAGAGTTTGCAAAGCAGAGTGTGAATGAGATTGCTGCCCAGAGGGAGAATCCTAAACTTCTGCTAAGAGGAGTATCCAGCAGAGCAATGGTCAGCATATGGGGAGTTCTGAGGGCTACATGAGGCTGATAAAGCTTAGAAAGCAGGGCTTCACCTGGGGCCATGAATGGGGCTTGTTCCCACAAACCAGACTTGGAAATCAGAATCTCATAATTCATGGTACACTGGGCCAGGCGCAGTGGCCATGCCTATAGCCCCGGCTACTTTGGAGGCTGAGGCAGGAGGATGGCTTGAGCCCAGAAGTTCTGGGCTGTGGTGCGCTATGCCGATCGGGTGTCCACACTAAGTTCAGCATCGATATGGTGACCTCCCGGGAGCAGGAGGCCACCAGGTTGCCCAAGGAGGGGCGAACCGGCCCAGGTTGGAAACAGAGCAGGTCACAGCACACTGGGAAAAGTACTCTGGAAGGTCCTGCCTCAGCCTCGGGCAATGATTACTTCCAGGTCGTGTACTGCTATGGACCCACCTCTCAAATCAGAGAAACAAGACCGGAAAGAATCACTGTCTCCCTGTTACCTGTATACCAGAACAAAGTTCAATAATATTTATGGGACTACAAAACTATCTATCACCTGAGTAACATGTCTGGCATCCCGTCAGAAATTAATGGAGAAATGGGGAAACACAGTTCATGGGAGACACAATCAGTCAAAACCAATCGGAGCTGACACGGATATTAGAATTTACAGACAAGGGCATTAAAAATTATTACAAATGTATCCCACATTCTCAAAAGTCTCTTGGAGACATGGAAGGGATAAAATAAAGAATAAAACAGAAATTCTATAGTCAAAAACTCCAAAGTCTGAAATGAAAAGTATAGTGGACAGGCAAATTAGACATTGCCAAAGAAAGAAATAGTAAACGTGAAGGCACATCAGCAGAAGCTGTCCAAAATAAAGCACAAAGAGATACAATAATAAAGAAAACTAAAATACCATCAGCTCCCTATGGGACACCTGTGAGAGATTAAATATATCTATAAATGTAGTCGATGAGGAAGAGGAGGGGAGGACAGAGAAAAACTTGAAGAAATAGTGGCTGAGAATTCTTCAGTTTGATAAAATAATAAATCCATGTATCTAAGAAGTTTAATGAATGCCTTGTTTAAAATGATGGAAACCTGTGATAAGGAGAAAATCTTAAAACCAGAGAAAAAAGAGCACATTACATACAGAAAAACAAAGATAAGGGTGATAGCATATTACTTCTCAGAAATAATGCGAGAAGACGGCAGTGCAACCTCTTTAAGGGACTGAAAGAAGAAAAGCTGGCAACCTAGAGTCCCATTCCCAGATTAAGTCTTTCAAAATAAAGATAAAATAAAGTCATTTGCAGAAATGCTAAAGCTGAAAGAATTTATAATGATAATAATTTATAATTTATTACAATAATGCCTGCACTATAAACAATGAGAAAGGAAGCCCTTTGTAGGTGAAAAAAATTACATCAGACAGAAATGCAGGTCTGCAAAGAGGAATGGCAAGCCCTGGAGATGGTACTTACCTTGGTGAATATAGAAGATTGGCCCCATTATTTATTAAAAGGTAATTGACTATTTAAACAAAAATTATAACAATGTCTTGTGGAGTTGATAACATATGTATAACTAAAGTATTTGACAACCATAGCTTAAAGACTGAGAGGAAAGAAGTAGCAGTATGCTATGGGCTTAGAACTGGAACCAGTCTTGCCCAGGGTCCACAAAAGACAAAAATGATAAATGTTTGAATCTCACTAAGATTCAAAATTTTTGCAATTCAAAAGATAATAAGAAAGTAAAAATGCAAGCAATAGACTGGGGAAAATATTTGCAAAACACGTATCTAATAAAAGTCTTGTACACGAGAATATACCAAACACTCTCACAACTCAATAATAAAAAGACAAACAACCCAATGAAAACATTAGCACAAGATTTAAATAATATTAGCCATTTGAATATTTTCCATAGAACATATCCCAATGGCTAATAAGCACATGAGAAGATGTTCAACACCATTAGTCATCAGAGAATTGCTAATTAGAACCATGAGATACCATTTCGCATCCACTAGATGCGATAAAAAAGCCAGACAACAACAAATGTTGGAGAGGATATTGAGAAATTGGAACCCTCAGGCACTGCTGGCGGGAATGTAAGATGGCGCAGCCACTTTGGAAAACAGTTTGTCAGTTTCTTAAAAAGTTAAATATAAATTTACCATGTGACACAGCAATTTCACTTTTACGAATCCACACAAGTAAAAGTGTACATCCACACAAAAACATACACGTTTCTTTGATGCATTATACGTAATACTCTCAAATTGGCAGCAACCTGAATGTCCATCCACTGGTAAATGAAGAGACAGTGGAATACTATTCCACAAGGAAAGGGAAGAACTACATATACACGCTATAATGTGGATGGACCTCAGAAACATTACCTTTAGTAAAAGAAGCCAGACAGAGGAATCTACATATTGTAGAATTCAATTTATAAGAAATATCCAGAAAGGCAAAGCAACAAAGAAAGGAAGAATTACTAGATTACTGGGTGCCTAGTGATATGGTTTGGATGTTTGGCCCCTCCAAATCTCAGGTTGAAATTTGATCCCCGGTGTTGGAGGTGGGGCCTGGTGGGAAGAATTTGGGTCATGGGGGCGGATCTGTCATGAACGGCTTGGTGCCCTCCACGTGGTCATGAGTGAGTTTTTGCTCTACGAGTTCAGGGAGAGCTGGTTGTTTAAATCTCTGTGGAAAGTCATGTGGAGATACCTCAAAGAACTAAAAGTAGACCTACCTACCATTTGATCCAACAATCTCACTACTAGGTATTTATCCAATGGAGAGAAGACATTTTATAAAAAAGACACCTGAGCTCTAATTTTCATAGCAGCACAATTCACAATTGCAAAGATGTGGAAACAACCCAAGTGCCCATCAGTACATGAGTGGATTAATAAAATGTGGTATATGTATACCATGGAGCACTACTCAGCCACAAAAACAATGGTGATATAGTATCTTTTGTAATAACCTGGATGGAACCAGAGGCCATTCTTCTCAGTGGAGTATCACAAGGACGCAGAAAAACACAACACATACCCAATACTAAATTGGAGCTAATCAATCAACACCTATGTGCACATATGGAAGTAAAACTCAATTAAAATCAAGTAGGTGGGAGGCGGAGGAAGGGATGGGTAAATTCACGCCTAATAGGTACAATGCACACTAACTGGATGAAGAGCACACTTATAACTTTTGACTCAAACTGTACAAAAGCAAATTGTGTAACCAAAACATGTGTACCTCTGTAATGTTCTGAAATTTTAAAAAATGAATAAATAAATCAGCATAAAAGAGCCTGGCATGTCCTCCTCCCTTCTTGCTCCGCTCTGGCCGGGTGGCACACCTGCCCTCTCACCTTCACCTTGACTTTCGGCTCCCTGGATCCCTCAGCAGAAGCAGACGCTGGCTTGGTGCTTCCTGTACAGATTGTAGAATCATGAGCCAAATAAACCTCTTTCTTTATAGATCAAAGAGCCTCAGGTGTTCCATTACAGCAGCACAAAACAGACCAACACACCTCGGCAGGTAAAGGTGCACAGGGAATCATGTTGGGGTTATGAAAATGCTCCAAAACTGATTTATGATGATGTTTGCATGACTCCGTCAATTTACTAAAAATTATTGAATTGTGCATTTGAAAAGGGAGACGTATGATATGCAAAATATGCCTCAATCTAGATATTTTAAAAAAAAAACAAAAGGAGAGGTTTTAAAAAAAAGTGTTCACGGTGTTTCTGAAAGTTTTGGAGGATTTGTGACATGATTCAACCGTACTTTAGGAAGAAAACTCCTACAGCCATATGAAGGACAGATCAAGTAGCAGAGAATGACAGTTTTGAAGTCGTAAAACTACTAAATGTGACACCTTTCAGTCAAACACATAATGTGGTATAAAATCTCAGATTAATCAAGGTCGATTTCAAAAACTCATATACTAGAGTCGACAAAAGACTCTCCTAGCTTCCTAACCACTCCCCCCAAAATTCCACCAAATCACGCAGAATGAAGGAAAAGTGAAGTTTGTCAGGCGAGGGCTTCCTTCTCGCAGCCACCCGCTCCGTTGTGACATTTGGCAAATGTCGACATCAGCTTCTGAATTACACCCTTATGCAGCAAAACTCTGTCTCCTGTCACAACGCATCCAGCTACTGTGACAAGTCAGAAATGTGACAGTGCGGATGTTCTGTGCCAAAACCACTCAGCAGGTGACTGAGCTGACTTCGCCGTTTGAAAACAGGAGTCACCTGCCAATCGTAGGCAAACAACACCTGAAGAGACCTCCACAGGGCAGGCTAAGAGATGATGTATGCGCCAACCCAAACTCTGAGTTTGACACATGCCTCATTCCCATGCAAATACATTGCATGAGTCAAAGGTATAATGTTTGCAACATCAAAGCTTGTACTCATTGCAGGGACGGTGCCTTCCTGGCGATTTCTTGCTGAGGTCTCCA
>VBSM01003144.1:753635-777157 GCA_008086735.1 Cheirogaleus medius
GTTTCTCTTCTTACTCTATATCATTCCTTCGGTTTTTCCTCTGCTACCTTCTGTCCCCGGGAGAAGCTCTGACCCCGATGTGCGTGTCCGCACTCAGCTCTCCAGGATTCGTCCTGCGTTTCCAGCTCCTGTTTGGACATCTCACGGTTAACTTACACCAGCCAAGCCCCAGCCACCCTCCCCGGCTGTGCCGCATCAGTCTCACACGCCGCCGAAACTGACAACGGAAATGTCATGAATGTTAAAGCGTCGAACAGCATTAAGAAAGCGTTTGATGATGGTTCTCTCTGGGTGTCATGCACTGCTGTTTGACTCTTCCTTTAGCTAATAGCAATTATATTGGGTACCTAGAAGGATCCCAGAGTTGGCTTTTGATAATGCATTTTGAATTCTCTATGACTCTTCCTCCCACGCCAGTCTCAGGCTCTGCACAGCACGAAACTTGTTCCATCACTCATTGTCAGAAATGTTGACGGCCAAAAGCTAGAAGTCAAGAATTAGCTCCCTTCTCCGTAGAGCACGTGGAGAACCTCAGTCACCTGGAATTTCCCTGCAGCTCAGAGACGGCAGTGGGTGCAGTAGCTCTTGGGAATAGAAATAGCCGACGAGTCGAAGATGGTACCCAGGTGCCAGCCGGTAGGGCAACTAAACTCTTTGTTCTGATAACACCTGTGGGATACCAGAGGGATCTAGAAAAAATATCAGGGGAACAGAAGGAATCTCTAAGGAAAATCACAGGAAGAGGGAAGAGGAGAGTGCCCGGCAGAACCAGGAAAAGAACAGGCCCGGCCCAAGTGAACGGGGGTGAGGAAGACCCTTCATCGCGTTGTAACTTGAAAAGCAGAGGAAGGAGGCAGAGTGGAGCAGGGACAGCTCTGCAGAGGTGCTGAGGGCACCAGCGTGCCTCCCTCGAAGCTCTCCACCTCAGCACGCACCACTGCGGGAGGACAGCAGCCTCCGGGAGCCCGGCAGGCTGTCCTGATCCCCGCAGCAATCCTCAGTGACCCACGGCATGCTCCGGCCTTCCGTGTCCACAGGACACCGTCTATGAGCTTGACAGCGCCCACGTCTCACGTCAGCCAGGCAGAGTGTTCTGCGCTACTGCGCTTGCAGACTGTCAGGTACGCACACGGACTTCTAAACAGACGTGCGGGTGTTGCCTGAACTTGCCTCCCCGGGACAGCTCAGAGAAACCGCCCTCTCTCTCTCACCATCCCTTCCCTCCACTCTGAGCTCCAGGCTCTGCAGCCACGTCAGGGTCTGCAGACAGTGGAAGGACAGGACGGGCCCTGGGCAAGCTTCAGGGAGGAAATTTTCCAGAAAGTTCTGAAAGAAGTGTGGAAGTAACTGGGCAAGTAAAAGAAACGGGTGAGAGAGAAGAGGGTTCCGTGTCTCCTTCGTGCTTTCTGAAGATGCAGGGTAAGGATTTGAAACATCCGGAAGTGACAACTTGAGAGCCGCTTGGAGACCAGGCCACGTGGACGTGACATCGTTAGGCTATGGACAATCAATTTTATAAAAATACGGCATGTGCCTGATGTTATTAAAATGGTTTTAACAGTTATAGGACTAAAGAAACCTGTAGGAGTATTAGGCAAGGGGACTAGCTAAAAAGGTCTGGACAAATGGAGCACAACATGCTCTTTTTTCTCTCCGTTTGAATCTGATCTACTCTTAGAGACCTCCCCAAGCGACACCTGACCTTCCCCAGTTTTGTCTGCAGCCTTGGAGATTCCAAACCAGCGGTCAGTGGCGCTCAGTGCTGGGATCATCCTCATCATCACTGTTAGTATTTTAAATGCCTTTAAAAGCTGACCGCTCACCCTGACCTGCAGCCATTCTTATTATAATCATCATTCCCATTTAACACAGGGGACAAAGTTCAGAATTCAGGAAAATTCCCCAGATCTGCCAGCAGTTAAAAGAAGCTGAGATGCAAAGCCAGGACCACCTGGCTCCAGAGCCCTGGGTCCCAACCCCGGGGGCTCAGGTCGTGTGACACCGGCTGGGTGGATCCCCGACGATGGGCTCCCTAGGGGTATAACTGGGCCCGGGGAACTTAGCAAGCAATTGAGCAAACAGGTGGCGCTAACTGTGTGCTGATTAACATCAGGCGCTATGAAATGTCTGGGGAGTTAAAACCATGTGGAACAGTATCTGCTTCTTCATCGCAGTCACTTCATCACAAGCCGATTGGTGGAGCTCCCGCAAGAACAGAGCTGTGCTTCATTACACGCGTGTGTCAGCCAACGCAATTAGACACACTTTATTGCTCAACCTCAAAATTGCAATAATTTATTTTTTATGTAAGTACTTCCTTGGTGGAGCCATGGCTCTGGAAAGGTTTGCAAATGCATCTGGTGTGTCATCATTTAAATATAGTCCAACTTTATATAGAAATGCGATGGCTCTTTTATTTTTTAGAAGAACCAAATCATTAAAAAGCTAATGTTTCTAAGAATTTAGATGGTCTGTGAAGGTTTTCTTTCTTCCTACAAACGTCCTGCAATGCTGGAAGACACAGTATTTCAGTTTATCGAAGCAGGTGGTTGGACACAAACCTGGCGCCTTACAACTCTCAGAAGGACGGAAGTAGAGCCCGCCCTGACACACGCACACAGACGGTGAGGACAGAAGAATCCAAGATGGCAGCCTGCTGAATCCCATGCCCAGAGTCCCATACGAGATCATCGAAGAGCCGTGAAAAATTCTACCTACTGTGTTTCCTCGAAAATAAGACCTACCCATCAAATAAGCCCTAGCAGGATTTCTAAGCATTTGTGCAATAGAAGCCCTACCCCGAAAATAAGCCCTAGTGATGGGTGTGGCTACGCAGCGCGTCTGCACAACCCATGCATGTCGTCACGGAGCGGTCAAGAAGGCGAGCAGCCCTTCTCATCTGCCCCATGAGAGCTCTATCGCTCGACATGAGAGATTGGGGCCAATGGTTCTAAAGGAAATAGAGTCGCAAGAAATTCAGGACGGAATTCGGGGTTTGGAGAGTTAGGATGATGTTCCAGAAGAAGACGACTTAACTATATTTGAATAAATGTAGATGGTTGTACCGTACTTAAAAAAATAACACATCCCCTGAAAATAAGCCCTAGGGTGTCTTCTTGAGGAAAAAAATAAATATAATACCCTGTCTTATTTTTGGGGAAACACGGTAGAATGTGCGAGAGGACAAAATTGCCCAGAAAGAAGATGGAAAACCAAACAGCCAGTGACTAGCGGTGACAGGAGGCGTTCCAGTGGGTATCTCACGTGATCTCTCGTGGGAAAGGTGGAGCAGAAGCTGCAAAGCCCTGCACGGGTCACCTGCCGGGACACGTGACCTGCCAGAGTTGAAAAGCACCGACGACTTTCCAGCCACTGTGGTCACGTGCCCCGATCACCACGTCTGGCGACCACGATGATGGAAGAGACAGCGGAAGCCGCGGCAGAGCAGACGGAGCCCGGGTAGCAGAGGGGAGGCCTTGCCCTTGGAGAGCTCGGGGCATCTCCCTGCAGCTGCGGGAAACCGGAAAGGGGCAGACGGAGACACACGGACAGGGCCCCGGCACGGGTCGGCGGGGGGCGGGATTGGGTGAAGGGAGGGGTGGAGAGGCCACCGAATCTGTGCGAGGACAGCGCATGCCATCGTGTCTGCTGGATTGAACGTGGCTGTCGGAATCAGGGCTGGGGACAAAGAGGCAAGTTGAACCTCAGGTCCCTTCAGTCCTAAAGAGCTGCCAGCAGCTGGGAAACAGATGTCCCCCTCAGTGCTCAAGAGGGGATCCCATTGGTTCTGCAGCCCCCACGTCAGCCCAGGTGTCCCTGCCCAGGCCACAGAAGCAGCCCCCCAAAGACTAAGGGGGAGGTCAAGACTTCAGAGCTGTGCGCTGCTGCCTAGGGGCACAGTGGGCTTTTCCCCTCCCGCCCTGCGTAAAACAGGTTACAGGAGCACCTGGCCCGGGCCTGGAAATGAGAACAAGGTTAGACATGGGCGCAGCCAAGGGCTGGCTCACACCGCCTGCTCCTTTTTGAACAGGGGTGCTGGAGAGGATGGCAGGGAGGGGTGTGGTGGTCAGGGGAGCCCCTGTCCTGCCGCCCGTGGGCGTGAGTGCCCCTGGGGTCACTGCATGAACAGTAGGCAGCAGGATGGGCTTCAGCAATGTTGCCTGTGCCTGTCCAGGTGGGGACCCCTGGGCAAAGGGATCCCAGGAGCGAGGGGCTGCCAGGGACAAAGTGAGAGGGTGTCGGCAGAGGTCAAGCTGAAGTGGCCTCCCCAGGACAGAGCAGGGGACAGACAGTCCCCTGGTGTGGCCCCTCCAGGTAACTCAGACGGCGCCCACCGGAAGGACCCCCTGTCCATCTGCCGTCCGGAAGGCACCTGCCAGGGAAGCAGGATGACCAGCATTGTCCTGACAGCGGCCTGGTGACTGAGGGACACGTGTCCCTTTTCACATTTGTCCTTCCCAGCGGACACACCAGTGGACACAGGGACCCAGGAGGAGAGGCGAGGAAGAGGGAAAGAGGGGACCACACCCCCTGCCACGGCACGTGGCTGCAGCCTCAGGGGCCAGGGGAGTAGACACACCTGGACTTTTTACTAAGCCAAAGTGACCAGCGATCTATGGAGTCCTGCCACGGTGCCACCAAGAGGTGAGGCCAGGACTGCAACACGAGGCTGAAGGTGGTGATAAGAAAATACTAAAATCACTTTACGTCTACCCCCGTGAGCTGATAAGAGCAACATTATGTTTGGATCACTGGTGAAGAGGAATGGGGAAGAGCAGAGACGGCAAGTAGAGGGCAGCCCCCCTGTGCCCAGGCGCCGGGGGGCCGGTGTCCAGGAGGCGGCGGGAACGCCAGCCGCAGAGCGAGGGTTTCCTCCAGCCAGGCTGGGAGTCCGGCGGGACATGAAGAGAGCAAAGGACGTGTAGAAGTTCTTTGTAAAGTTCAAGCCATCGTGTGAATAAATTATATCTTTTTTCTTCTACATGTAGCAACTTAATGCCGGTTACACACCAGTGTCCAGTCCAGACTTCCCAGAGCTTTCGCAAGAGACACCGTCCACACCATCGCGTCCAAACTCCCACCAGTTCCAGAAGAGTGCGGGTCTCTGTGCCGCGCCCACCCGCGGCTCTAGGGGTTGGATGCAGAATGGAGGGCAGGGAGGTGCGATTTCGGGAGCCGATGCTGCGTTTCAAGCCACGGCCACCACCGACTCCCGTGAGGCCTTGGCCGCTTCTCCCCCACCTGCGCTCGTGACTGTGAGGTGCTGGCGGGCATTCTCGCTTCATGTCAAGTGTGATGCAAACACAGCTGCAAGCCCCCCGAGCTGGGTCCCACCAGGACCATGCTGTGGGGAAATCCCGGAGTCCCCACTGGCTCTGATGCCAGGACATGCGGCAGGAGAGCCCGTCTGTGCAAAGGGGTGGTGGGACGGGGGCTCTTCGGGCTCCGATCCCCGTTCAGGGCAGAGTCTTCCGGCCTCTCCCACTCCCATCCCTGGGTCTCCCAGTGCCTGCGCAGGGACCAAAGTGTGCGCCTGCCTGGTGCACTCGGCACTCGGTGCTGATCAAGCCCAGTGGGGTCCCACGCCCCGCTGGAACTATGTGAGCCAGGTGACAAGCGCATCCCCTGAAATCCGCACGTTATGATGCCCGCAGTCGAGCCGGGGGACCCTGGCATCCGTTTGTCAGCTAAAACCTGCAACCGAGAGGAAAGTCAGGGACTGTTTTGCTCAATTTAGAGTCTACTTGAAATTAATGGAGAATAAATGTTCCAAATCCAAACCTTTCAAGGGACAATTTCCATTAAGCCCGAGCTCAGCTTCATTTCGGATGCACCGTTGCAAGGAGCAACAGCTGTTAGGGGCATTGTAACAGCCATCGAACCACTGAGGCCATAAACTTTAAAAAGAAAACTCTTTCTCCCGACGGTCACCGGGAGGAAAGGAGCGTGAGTGGCACATTTCACGGAATCAGGTCACGCTGCAAGCGTCCACCAAATCCCCGAGCTGCACTGAGTCGTTGCCTGGAGACGCCAAGCCCAAGCCGCCAAAAACATCCCTCCCTGGGCGAGCAAGGCCAGCCGATGCGTAGGAGAGCGGGAAGCAAGGAGGAAGCAGAACATGGTCCCTACTCATCTAGAGTAGATGAGGAGGGAGGGGAGGGGAGAGGAGGGGTCAGAGATGACCTCCTTTCGTTGGTCAGCCTGTCAGCGGCCCAGCCTGGCCGTTGGGTGACTCCTGTGTCCAGCACAACCCTGGGTGGGGACGCATCAATAAACAAGCCCACACACTCCTCTGTGCATGTTACAGCCCATTAAGTGAGGCGGGGAGGAGATGATGTTTGTGCCAACAAATGTTTCACTTTTAGTGGTGACAGCTGCTATCAACATCCAGCAAACTCCGTATAACTGTATCCCGGAAGCATCTGACACTATGTTCAGAAGTGACCTTTAAACTAAAACTTGCCCAAGCCCAGGGCAGAGGATCCCGGAAGCATCTGACCCTGTGTTCAGAAGTGACCTTTAAGCTAAAACTCGCCCAAGCCCAGGGCAGAGGATCAACCTCAGTGCCCATCAGCCTGTAGCTTCTCTATGAAGAGCCCAAATCAGGTCACAGGATGCTGATTCCTGATGAGTCCGGACCATGGTGCTCACTAGCCGGCAAGGCAAAGCCACTGTCCTGGCTGAGGACCGCTCTGCATCCCAGAGCCAAGTGTGCATCTTGACCCTCTGTTCCTAGTGGTCCTTGAATCTACCCCCAGGTACCACTTGGGCTCACAGCCCCAGTCAAAATCAAATAAAACTAAATAGACAAATCTCTAAACATAGATTTTCATTTGGGGAAACAGAATTGCAAGTCAGGGCACGCGCACAGACCAGGCTGGTCTTCGGCATGTCCAAAGAACAAAGAGAAGGGCTTTTCAGAAGCAGATACTAACGTTGTTGCTTTGAAGGGAAGCCCATTGGCACTAGGGAGGTTTTGGGAGCCGCAGGTGCTGACAGGAGAGTGGGCGGTGGAGGAACTAGTCTCAGTGTCACAGCAGGTCCTGGCGCCAGCTACTAGCTTCATCTGGTCTCAGGTGACAGCGGCTGGCTTGCGATGTGGTCTCCGGGCAGGCGCTTGTGCCCGAGGTGCTATTGCCCCTGTCTCTGACTGCAGCTGTGTGTGACAAGGAAACCCCGACTCACGTCATCAGCTCGCACACTCACAGTGTATCACCGAACTGGAGGGGCCCAGGGAGCATGCGACAAATTTTAAAACCCACATCATTTTTCTATCCCATATTTAACAGAGGAGAACACGCAATTTATAGGTGTAACAGCCGGCTTCTGCGGGGCAGCTGAAGGGGCTCCATGGGTGGGCTACAGCAAAGAGCTCGCTACACAGAAAGGTAGCACAGTTCTGGAAACCTCTCTCTGGGTCAGCCCACAAAGGGGCCACCAAGGCCCACCTGCACCTGTGCTCCTGGTGGCCCTGCAGAGCCAGGCTGTGAGGAGCGGGCAGGTGCAGCAGGGACCTGGGTGGGGCGGAGCCTGGCCGGGGTGAGTCCTGCCTCAGGGGCGCCCCAGATCCAGACCTCAAATGGCTCTGCTTTTCCCTGCAGAAAATTCAGATTAAACTTTACATAAAAAGGAAAAAAAAAGAAAAAGGAAGGTTTTTTTAGATGGAAGCGACAAAAATAATATTTGAGCGCAGCAGGCGACGAGAGCCAGCGGGGCCTGGCGCGCTCCCCGGCTCTCCACCGGCTCCCCAGCTGTATTTTCCCAATTTCCCAGCTCACTCGGGTGAAAGGAGAGAGCTGCAGGCAATTATCTCAGTGCCTTTCTAGCTTCAAAAACTCCTCGTGACTGCACCGTTGTCTAAAGTGAATAGACCATCACTCACTGATTGCAAGTGCGGTTTAAAATGTGCTTTGCTTCTTCCCGGAGAGTCCCGTGGATGCCCTGGTCACTTTGCAAGAGGGGCTTGCAGCCCGGGGCCACCTTCTCTTGCCAGGAAGCCCAGGCTGCTCCATCAGGGGGAGGGACCGGCCGCCCTCAGCCCCCCGGGGCCCTGCTGCTGCCCATCCCCAGCACCCGGATTCGGGGACCAGAAACAGTTTCCTATCACATCGTCTGACAAATTCAAACGGTCTCATTTTTCATAAAGGGTTCTAGGATTAACACCTTCCCAAATTATTTTCCAAAAGACATTAGTATAGAAATTGATGCTTTTTCTGCTGCAACTTTATCAGCTGTGATTTCGAAGCAGGTGGCAATCAGCTCGTACACGTTCGGGGGGAACAGCTTGGACTTGATGTCATTTCCCGAGTATTCTGTACCCTCCAAGGAGACATGCTCAACATCAATGCGGTGACGATGTGATTTGCCTGGAAGAGCCACCTTTCCTAATTAGCGTGATTGGAAACTCTACAAAACTTGATGTGCGGTTCACTCACGAGGCCCCCAGCAGAATGTCTGCAAGCATGAACATCACGCGGTTCCAGTGACAACGTCAGGGGGAAACCACAGCCAGCCCCCAAGTCAGACCCTGGTGGCACCTGCCTCCCAGCCACCGTGCACAGTGAGCAGGTCAAGGCTGTCCCCAGCGTCCTGCATACAACCTGCCCTCAGGGGTCAGGGTGCCTTGCCCAGCCCACTCCTCCTGGAGGGGGGCTCCTGGGCTGGCCTCTCCATTCCTGATGTCCCGTGACCCCATCACACCTTCACGGTACTATCCTCTGTCATACTTACCCCAACCGTAATTCGACGACGACCCACGCACTTAGTTGGTTAATGTCTGTCTCCTCTACAGATGAAGTTAGCATCTGGCGGGGACCGTGTCTGTCCCGTTCACCTCACTCTCCTTGTGCGAGCACAGTGTCTGACATCCAGAGACACTCGGTGGACATTCAGTGAGTGACTTGACCATTCAATCAATCAGCGTTCATGACGATATCTCTTTGACTGGGTTATTCGATTTTGAAGAAGAACATTCATTAGAAAGACCAGGACACAGAGGAGCTCCCGTCTCTCTCTGACACATCCGTGCACATCCGAGTGAGATCACAGTGGATTCCTCTTCCAGCCCGATGTGCTCACGATGCCACAGCCCACCGACCCCCACCAGGCCCCGCAGCGGTGGTTTCCCAGGCTCAGCCCACAGGAGGAACCCACAGCCCAGGCAGCCCCCACGCCTTGGTCGTCCTCCCAGTGGGATGTTCGCTGGCCACGCACACCCACGGCGTGTTGAGTTGCCAGTCCCCACGCGGCCTCCCTCCTGGCAGGTGCCCACCTGGCGCACGTCCCTCTGAAGCCGTGCACTACCAGTGCACAGAGCCGTGGGGAAGTCTCAGTTTCGTGTGGGAATTATAAGATTTGCAGCTTAGCAACTGAAAATGCCAGAAGTTCTTCTATTACATATAAAAAAGTAAATGCTAACAGGAATGGCCTTTGCTCCATCGAAAGAGGAAAAGCGTTTCTTGGAGGTCACTTGGGCGAGGACTGGCAGTGGCCCCTGCCCCAGGAGCATCCGCAGGTGATGCACCCAGCGTGGCGCCTGGGCGGGGAGGGCACTGGAGGGAGCACTGGCCTCTGTTGCAAAGGGGGCTGCCTGGAGCACCCTTCTTCCCGCGAGGAGGAGCCGTCAGCAGGGATCCGGCGCCATCTGTGCCGAGTGGAGAGAAGCTCACGCCAGCAGGACCCTGGGGAGCAGCTGGCACCCCCTCCCTGCCCCCGCACAGCTGGCTCTTGGCCCTTCCTCTTTGTCGGGGCCACTGCTCTGACTCATCTCTGCCCCTTTATTCGTGCTCGACCCCGGTCCCCTAGAGGGCCCCCTGCCGCCCTGCCGGTGGGCCAGACGGCGGACGCCCACACCTCTGCAGATAGGATAAATCGGTCCAATCACGCAGGGGCCTGCGGATGCCACTCTCGAGCCAGCTGCTCAGGACACAAGACATCACAACGTTCATAAAAGGAACTTTTACATTTTCAGATCTTATTTCATAGAATTCTTATTTTTTAAAATTTCTTCGGCATATAAAACAATTATTGTCTAAATTTTCTCCTGTTTCCTGGGGTATAAATCCTGCCAAAATGGGACCATTAGCTAACTTTTAAATTATTTCCTTTCTTTGCTATAGAATTTTTGCATAGGTCCCATGTTTTGTTCTTGATTTTTCTTTCTGCTCAACTTTGAATCAGGTCACTTAAATCTGGGCTTATATTTGTCCAAAAATAACAGGAGTAAATTTTCTTTGTATACTTTCCCTGTTTACCTGGGCACTATTAAATTCTCCCATTAGAAATTAATAGGTAAACTCTGATGTTGTTCCCTTATGTTGCAAGTTAGGCATTCAGCTGCCTAAGCAGGCTGTAAGGAAGCTGGAGCCCTGAAAAAATCATGGAAAAATTTGTTTCTGTGCACTGTGTCCTCCATAAGAGCAACACTTAATATTCACAAGTTGGAAATCACAGCGTGGGCAGCTCAACAGCATCGAGAACTTAATAACAGGAGGTTAATAACCATGAAATACCACGATCCGTTTTCCCGCGGGACCAGGGAGACAATTCCAGCTGTTCACAAGGAATCACCTGTTTCTGGAAGAAACCCGGATGGACCAGAGACCTCCCGCCCTGACCACAGACGTGTGCTGCAGCCACAGACCCGGGGCCTGGGGCGGGGGGAGGGATGGCACACATGTTAGGGTTTGTCAGAGAAAGCTTAGGCTACAGCACAAATAAAACACAAACACAAAACAGAACCAGTTAGCAGAATAGTAATCATTTATCATGAAGTCAACCTCAAAACTGGGGTTTTGTTAAATGACATTATTTCTGTTTCTAAATGTCTTCAACAAGCCCAAGCAAAGTGCCCTGCAGGTGGTCTGGGATCTCTGCCCCCTCACGATGCTTCCTCTCAGATCCTGCCTCCGGGGACCGGACCATCACCCCCGGCCTCGGGTGGCTGGGATGGCGGGAGCCTCTCTTGCATCAATGACAAATCTTTTCAAACAGCCCAGCGCTGAGCCCACCCCACCCACAGTGCAGTACATGGTGAGAAACTTACAACTAACACGAAATACGGCCAGCTTTGCCAGAACTTTCCTTTCCAAACCAACCGTGGCTTCTGATGTGGTCTTTGGGAAGCTGTGGCCCCATCCCTGTTGGTGGCAGATGCCGGCCCTCGGGGGATGGCTGGGAGCTCCAGAGGGAAGAGGGCCGGACACCAGGAGGGCAACACCCGCCGACGGCCGGACGTGAGTTACAGAGGCTGGGCCGGGAGCACCGTAAATCCGTCTGAAGGTCGCGGGGAAAGACGTTTGTGGAATGAGAAGCCTCGTTCAGAATTCAGACCCTCCCAGCTTATAAGAGCTCAGTCTGCTTGATGGATAGAGTCTTGCCTCATCCTCAGTCAGGAGGAAACGGTTCTTTGCATATTTGCTTTGCACGTGCACACACACACACACACACATAGCCCCAAAACAGAAGCTCAAATCCAAATCGTCTCCCAAGCAGGTTCCCGAAATACTCCGGGCAGATATTTATAACCATTTCAATGGGAAAGTGACCAGCAGTTTCCTGCTCGACGCCTCCTCGCTGTATTGGGAGTCACCGCTCCCGAGAGCCGGGGCTGATTGATGGGCACAACCTCGCAGGCCAGTCCTCCCGCACATCCGTCACGGCGGCAGAGCCACACGGCGGCTCAGGGGACATTACTCATCCCACAGAACTGATGCTCACAATAAACAGGTCATTTTATTCGGGTTTTCAGGAAGCTCCTTGGTCCCAAGCAGGGCAGGGCACGGGGCTGGCCTCCCTGTTGACACCAGGCCCCTGGCCGGCCTCCGAGTCCAGAGACCCACAGCCCTGGCACTGCGGGGAGGCGCCGGCCCCTCCGTGCCCTCCAGCAGGAAGCGGGACCACCAGGGTGACAGCGGCATCTCGCTCAGAACGCAACAGGTGAGCAGTGATCACTAATGAATTCGGACGTGTTATTTGGAGGAGCCACAGAGCTCCCCACTGGGGCAACGACAAAGGCTGAGGCTGGGCGCACAGGCCTTCTGCTCGTCTGGTCCACAGCGCCCACGTCTGCAACTCAGGGCTGCAGCCCAGGCTGCAGTCAGGGGCAAAGAGCCCGTGGGCAGCAGGGACCTCCTGATCGAGGGGGCAGAGGCCGGAGCCTGGCAGGCACGAGAGCGGTGCAGCCGGGCAAGAAGGGGGGCCTGTCGGGCATCGGGCGCCAAGCAGGGAGCTGGTCCACGGCAGGTGCTCAGGCTCCTGCGAAGGCACTGGACCGCCGTCCAGACCCTGCGTCTCGGACATCTGTCGGGAACCGGCTCCTCCTCTCCAGGTGACGGGCCCCGCACGACACCATCGCCTCCTGCTCACGCCCCCCGGGAATGTGCAAGCTGACCTCTGCTACGGCCCACCGAAAACTCGTGTTGAAATTTAATGGCCTTTGTGACGGTGTTGAGAGGTGACACATGTGGGAGGTGGCTGGGCCACGAGGACTCGACCCCACGGGCGGGACTGGTGCCGTTACAAAAGGGCAAGTTCACCCTCTTGCCTTCTGTCCTTCCGTCACAGGGCGACGCAGCAGGAAGGCCCTTGCCCGGGGCCAGCGCCTCGATCGGGGACGCCCCCACCGCCAGACCTCGGCCCGCTGTAATTACTCGTCTCAGGAGTTCTGCGACAGCAACACAGACATACTCGGACAGCGCGTAAAGAGTGGAAGAGGAAGAGAATTCTGGCCTGCTGTATACGGCTGCATTTTGAAATGGAGCTGCTCCATCAGACTCAAATGCATCTAAATAGCAAAGCGTTCCACACCCACCCTCACCCGTTTTAAAAATTCAAGAACAGGCTCTTCGTTAACAGCCAGAAATTGCCCATATTTCTTTTTTCTTCCTCCTAAGCTTGCATTTCCATTTCTCTTCTTCCACAGAATTGTATCCCAACAAAATAAATGTTTATGCTTGAAATTGTGTTATTTCTCATCCGTTCATAGTTCTCTGCACAAGAACATTATACAGAATGAACATTTTTTAATTTCCAGTGACCATAAGATTCTAAGTGTTAAAAAAATGTCTTCCGAATTGAGTTTTTCTACATTATTACTACTGTACAATTAATCAAAACGACATAAATATGTTATCTACATTGCAATAGATGCACATTAAGCATAAAAATAAAATTTATTAGACGTGAATCGTTTAATGGAAAGGATGGGGCGGATTTTTCCAAAAGGTTCCTTCATCCGTGGATGACACCATGACTTATAGCTGGATTGGGACTCGCGTCAAGAATTGATTCTATCTCCATGTTTTTCATTGTTTTTACAGATGTATGAGCTGAGAAAACGTGTTCACCAAAAGTGTGCAGATGAGAATGGGGTTTTGTCATAGCTACGTCACTGGATATATTGAACTTTTTCCAAGGCTGGTCATGCTTGACACCACACAGCAAGCTATCTTGTAACGACCCTGACTTGTAGTCATTTATCAGTTAAACAGCAAGACCGGGTCTTTGTTCAGTACTGTCTTGAGCCATTGGACTTGTGAAAAGGACCTCAGCTCGGTCCTTGTGGCATTCATCTTCCCAAAGCTGCCGGCAACGCCTTGGTTTGCACCTGACTGGTTGTTTCAGACCTGGCTGTGCACCAGGTAAGACCCAGGAGAGTGTAGGTCCTGCCAGGTCAGCCTGGGGTGGGGGAAAGGGAAAGCCCAGGCGGGAACGGCAGGCCCCAGGCTGGCCAGGCCAAGGAGAGAACGTGGAAACTTATTTCTTTAAAGTGGTGCCTGTGTACAGACACCCACCTGCAAAGCCAGCAGGACCCCGGGAATACATGCAAGCCCAGGAGCACACAGACCCAGGACCAGATGATTCGGGGGCACAGGGACCCCGTGTGAGGCTCTCAGAGCCAAGAGCTGCTGGTTTGCAAGAAGCCGCCCACCCCAAAGCCTCCCCCCCACCCCCGTGAACTCCCCCTGTGACATTTGTGGGGTGAGCCCTGGGCAGCTGACGTTGGCGTCATCTCGAAGAACAATGACAGGCTCATCCGTTTTGATGGGGCCTCTGCTTTGCTCCCAAGAGGCTGCGTCCCTGCGAGCACAGACCCCTGCGGGCCGGTTCTGGCAGTGAGGGGCTGGCCAGCAGGTGGCCGGGTCCTGAGCCTAAGTGTGGAGGAGGCTGACTACTGAGCCACAGCAGGGCTAGTCCGTGCGTGGCGTCCTGGGCCCTTGTGTCGAGGAGCCTGTGCCCCCCACGGCCCACCCAGCCTAGTCCAAGGTGGCCCTGTGCCCAGGGAGCATCCCATGGCCTTGCCCACCCCCACGTGACAGGACTCCCGGGGGGTGGCCCCACTCTAACGACCACCACAATGACGCCCCCCATGAGATAGACCTAACCACTCCGGGAGGCTGCAGCTCTGCAAACCTGGGACTCAGCCGTTTTGCTGCCGTGTCGAAAGACCAGTGAATTTCTCAAGCATCCCCGGCTGCCAGGCATAACCCACCCACAACGCCCTGCCCCATTCCTTCCCGTGTGGAGGACACGGCCTGAGCAGGTAAATGTCAAACACGCTCACTGGGTCTCCAGTGTGAGCTCTGTGCCCCCTGCCTGGCACTCACAGGGAGAGAAGGGCCGCCACGAGGTCAGAGAGAGAGCGGGGTCTTCAGGTCATAGGACAATGGCCGAAAACCTGACTTCGGAGAGGAGGCAGGACGCTGGGAGAGCAGAGATTTGGGTCGGCATAACTGACCCTGAAGTCTCAGGCACGTTTAGAGCCACAGAGCTCCGGAAGGAAATAACGCAGCACCTCAAATTCCAGAGCATTCTACCGCGTGCCCCACAATCCAGGCAATGGCCTGGGGTCAACGCCCAGGGAGCCAGGGGACCCCGTGAGCGGGTCAGGGACAGTGAGGAGGTGGCCTCACTGCTGACAGCGACAGAGGGGAGGGGAGGCCCTCGGAAGACACCGGAAGGGCAGAGCAGTGGAGTCATCACCGACTGCTTGTCTCCAGGGAGCCGTGACAGTGGCAGGGGAGTGTCCTCTCCTCTCTGAGCCTGGTGCCACCACCCACGAGGGGGGACATGACAGGTCCGTCTGCATGAGCCTGGCGTGTAGTACATCACAGGAGACAGGTCCGCACGGCCCCGCCGGGAGGTGTGCGAGCACCGGTCCCTGTGGCCGGCACCAGGGAGCCGTGGCCACGGGGGCAGAAGCTGCGGCCGCGCCGTGTTCACTTTCACCAGGAGCTGGCATTGGGCGCGCCGACCACCGCGCTGTGACAGGCTCAGCAGAAAGTCAAGCGCAACTTGACAGATATCCCCAGCACCTGCTCCAGGCGGGGGCTACAGCAACGAGCCAGACACCACGCCGTCCCCAGGGCGAACGTCAACCCCTGCGCAGGCTCGAAGCACGGGCTCCGTGGCACCTGCTGGCACCCGGAAGCCCAGGCGCTTGCCGTGGGCTTGGGTCTGAGGCTCCAGGGGTGTTTTTGCCATGGGCTGACCCTCCGCTCCCCTGTTACTTACAGTCGCAGCCAATAATCAGCACATAATGACAGTTTACGATCAGCAGTTTTGCTTCTGAAATAAAATGTAGTCGTGTGCTGGCTCCAGAGGCCAGAGGAACAGAGACACAATCTGGTGTGTCAGGAGTGTGCTCGGTGACAGCAGAAGGCTCTGCCCGCCCCCAGGCCCTGGGGCGCACACACCACCAGCCTGACCCGCCCAGCCCAGCGGGACACTCGAGGCTCATCCAGAACCCACACGGAGCCACCGGCAGCAGCAAAGAGCAAACCTCGGGGAGTCCACGCATGTCACGACTCCAGGGGATTCTGGAAAGTCTTCCTCGGCTAACAAGTAATGCCAGCCCAATTTTCATGACATCCTATAAGCTGATTTTTGCAGTTTGGAGCAACTGAACACAGAATTGTGTTTTCCATTTAGCAGAGCTACAAATCCCATAACTGCTGCTTTAAAAGCTACTAAGGCTGTGTGATATTGCCTTAAACAACTAAAGGACAATTGTTGGCAAAAAACAAAACAACAAAGTCATTTTATGCACGGCAACCCCTTGCTACCGAGGTCTCTTAAAACAAGCGGGGCGAGGGGAGGGGAGATCATTGGATTGCGTTTCCTTTGCCTGGTTCCAAGCCTCCCGACGCCCCACACCCTCCGCCTGCACCGAAAACACGGCCCTGGGCCACTAACGGCATGGGCTACTCTGTGAGCCCCCCTATGAGCTGAGCATCGTGATTAAAATTCACAGCAGATGCTGCGGAAAACCTGTCATCTACGCGCAGAGGAGAAACAGTGAAACAGAGAAATATACCCAGCCTGGTAAATTACTAAAGAAAATTTCAAATAACAAAGCGAACAAACAGAAAAAAGAACATTGGCACAGAATCATTCTATCAACAGAATAAAAAGATTCCTCTCTGGGGAACGTGCCTGGTCCTCTCCTCGTCCCCTGGCTCTCCCCAGACCGGCAGGACGCAGGGTCCAGCAGAAGGGGCCACAGACCCTGCCTCCCTCCCTCCCGGGGTGGGCTGCTTGCCCTCGGACCCTCCTCTTTTGCCAACTGTCAATCTAAATTCCAGAAGATGGCGTGAGCCGCCACACCTGTGCTCTCCGGCCCTGAGCCCAGCCTGGGGAAAGGTGGATGTCATTGTGTTCTGGCTGCAAATGGGGCCACAGGGAGCCTCCAGTCCTGGGTTTTACCCCTCAGTCCCCTTGGAAACCTTCCACCCCCTACCCAACCCGTCGGTGAGGGAATCCCGCCAGGTGACCCCAGAGACAGGCGGCCCCTGGGGCACCGTGCAGCCCCTCCCCCCCAGCTCACAGGGCCATCGGCACGGGTGAGAAATAAGCGTGTATTAGGGGAGACCCCTGAGGCTTTGCAGTTTATCTGTTTGAGCAGCTGGGTCACCATCTGCACTAAAATGCCATCTGCCACCCAACCGGTTCCCCAGCCTCCCGGGAGACTTTGATGGCTGGAGGATAAACCGCCCTGTTCATCGCTGTGCCCCAGATGCCTGGGCCAGCGCCCGGCCCTGCGTTGAGTCTCCGTGAGTTGAATGTGGAAATGACACATGCAAGAGCCCACCGCCCCCCCAAAGCAGGAGCTGGCGCACGGGAACAGGACACCAACTCTGCTGAGACCCAGCCCGGCCCTGGGCTCCCTGCCCCTGCAGACAGGCCGGTGCGTCGCCACCCGAGGCTCATGCCCTGCTCAGAGGGGACGGGGGGAGATCGCAGAGAAGCAGTGTCAGTGCAGAGTCTCGGGACAGAGTTGCTTCTCCAGGACTCCTCCTCCCTCGGGGTCACTTGGAACGTGCCCAGGACGCTGCTCTGCGCTCAGATAAGCTCAGTCTGAGAAGATCAGTCTCCCCGACCAGACCTGGCGCCCAAAGCTGGAAGCCACGTCCCTCCCTCGTCCTGCCCTGTGGACTGCCGGAGGAGCCGACCGGACTGGCACATGCTACTACCGAGTGGGAGCCACCAGCACTTGTTCGGCTTAAAGTGCAGCAGTTTCAGTTTGCAGACATCTATTTACATGTATGTCCAGAGCCACTTCACCGCGGGAGCCCCTGCTCTGTAGGTGGAACGGCAGCTCTTCGCCCAGCAGGGGCCGCCTGCCCCCCGACACAGCAGACAACCCCCACCCCCGGCCACCGGCTGACGGGGGCCATGCTAGCGGGACAAGGGTGTCCACACCCACCAGGGCGTGGGCTCCCCCAGGGGCCTGCGGTGCTGTTCCCTGGACCCTCAGCACCCAGAGCCGCGTTGGGTAAGTGTCCAGTGCAGGACGGGCGTGGACGGCAGGTGAGCGCCACTTGTGGGCTGCTCGAACCCTTACGCAGCCGAGACCCCTCGCTGTGCTCCTTTGCATTCTAACGCACGCGAGTGTTTCCTAGACCGTAATAATACAAACCGCACAACTTTACAGGCCCCACGAGACGTTGATCAGCCCCGGGCTGAGTTCCGAGTTCTGTCCTCTGCAGCTCGCTGGGGCGGCCACCCCGGGGTCTGTCGCGGGTCCCCAGGCCCTCGAGGAACCCCAGGCCGCACACAAGGTCACGACCGAAAGCCTGACAGCCACAGTCAGCTCCTCAGATGCCTTTGCATTCTCAGTACCCTCCTCCAACTCACTTATGGAAAATGATTTTTCTCAGGCAAATAACGATAGCAAGCTCTCGCTGGAGGTTCAAATAACTCTCCTCACTTCAAACGTCACTTTTGTTTACCGCCAGCTCTTACTGCATGCAAATTCCACCGTAAATAGAGATACGATCGCGGCGGGTAATTGAAATCTCAAAATATTAAGAAGTCAGAGTTTTAGGGATTTGGTTTTATAATAGAAACAAATAAAGGCTTGCCACACTAGCAAATAAAAGCTGACAGTTAAGAAATTAGATTTGCATACCGAATATTTCATATTATGAATTAATTGGCAGCAAACTCTGCTCTAAGCCCGCCCTGACTTGATCGAGGAGGCAAAGGTATCGGGCGTCGAGACTCTGGAAGCAACAGGGCCCTGGGTGCGGCAGCCCCTCCCCCCGCAGGAGAGCCCCGGGCACAAGCAGAAACACCTTGAACCCTCCCAGGTGCCACCCGAGACCAAAGGTCTCGTTCATTTGCTTATCTTTTAACTGAAAGGAGCTTCATGTTTTCTCCTCCTTGTTGAGGCAACATTTGAAAAACACAGAAAGGTGTCCCAGGTCTACTTTGGTCGTGTGCGCCCGGCCCTGGCCACACCTAGGAACGGATGTCCTGAGCTCACGGAAGCCACGCAGCTCGATAGGGCCGTTCGGATGGGATGTGGTCATGGGAGCACGGGGCAGGGAATCAAATGACTCTGAAACAACCCAAACACCTGCTCGTGTGTCCTGAGCATGCACTGTGAAGACACACCTTCTCCAAGTCACCTGTCCCCTCTCGCTGACCCCGGGAACGGGTGGCGCCTGGCTCTGGTCACCCTCCAGCACCACGCCAGAGCAGCCGTGGCCCTCACCTGTGCGGTTCCCACGGACTTCTCCCGCCCACGGCTGCTTCCTCGTCCTGCTGTTGTTTCCTTCGCTGTGCAGATTTTTAGTCTGTTCATTTATTCGTTCATTTATTTTTGCTTTTGCTGCCTGAGCTTTTGCTGTGAGACATCCAAAATCTCATCGCCAAGTCCCACGTTAGGAGCTTCCTCCTACGTTCTCTTCCGAAAGTTTTGCAGCTTCAGGTCTCACGCTTGGGCCTTCGGTCCCTCCGGAGCCGGCTTCCGTGCGTGGCTTGGGATGGCGTCTCTTGAACGTGGACGCCAAGTCCCCCCGGCGCCACGTATGGGGGAGATTGTTGTCCTTCTCCTGTTTCTGTGAAAATGGTGTCTAAGGCTGTTCAGGCTGTCGGCAAAATGCCGTAAACTGGTTCATGAACTATGGAGACCCATTTCTCGCAGTTCTGCAGACGGGGAAGCCCCGGACCAAGGTGCCAGAACATTTTGTGTCCCGTGAGGGCTGCTTTCTGGGTGAGTTTCTGGGTGATGTTCGGGTCTTCTCACAGCCACATCCTCATGTCATGGAACGGGGAGCGAGCTCCCCCAGCCTATGTTACAAGGCGCTGATCCCTTTCTCGAGGGCTCCTCCACGCTGTGACCCGATCACCCCACCACGGTCCCACCTGCTAATACCGTCACCGTGAGGTTTAGAAGTGCAACACGTGAGTTTGGGGAAAACAAACGTTCAGGCCGCGGCAGAAGGGGGCAGGCGGGTCAGACTCTGCACAGACAAGCGTCTAGCCGGGCTCCCCAGCCAGACCAGATCTGCATCAGTACCCCGACACTTCTCTGTCTTTGCGTCTGACATCCAAACAACGCAGGCGAGGAGACTGAGGAGCTCTCGGCGACTGCTGTGGAGTCTGCTCCACCTGCTCCTCCCGCCCGGAACAGGGGCCAGGGACGTCAGGGCACCAAAGCCGAGGACGCGTCACAGCGCTGTCCCCACTTTCTCCCTCGGGAGGCAGAGAAACAAACTCCAGAACGGCACATGTGTGTTCCAGTCGCGTGTGCGCATGTTGACGTTCACGCAGATCTGCCACCATGGCACGCGGTACCCGTTCCGCACGGGGGCTCTGTTGTCCCCAGTCATGTCGCAGATTGTGAAATGAAGGCCCCCCTGGCAGTCCCACGAATGCACAGACCGGGGATCCCCCGAACAGAGCAGGGAACTGGAACTCACTTTTGTAGGAGCCATCAATGGGACGACTTGGGAATTCCGGCAGGTGGGCGGCATTGACCTGGGCTAGGCCAAGCCTGGGGGTAGGGGGGGAGGAGAGGCACCGACCTTGGCTGGGGCGGGAGAAATGGAAGGGAAGGAAGCCCCCGTGGGGACACTTGCCAGAACCCCAGGGAACCTGCGAAACTTCTGGGGCCAGGGACAAAATAAAGATTAACACGAAACCCCCAACAACGCAGTTATTCTGGGCTCCTTCCTGCCCGACTCAGAATTTCCCAGATTCTCATTGCCACAGCCTTTCACAGAACAGAATTTCATATTCATAATATTAATCACCTGTTAACGTAATGCAGATGCAATTAAGATGAAGTTGATTATCACTGCTTAACACATATTCAAAATATTTGGCCAACGCCAAAATAGCCTGGGTAATTTCTCTCCATTTAATTACCTCCGAATGCAGCCTGGGACTTATTCCCATTAACACTGGAGCCCTAAAGCCCACCAAGTAAAGCTGAATCATAATTTAAGCACTTTGCGGAAATAGTGCATGAAACCAGAATTGGTTAGCTTAGCCAAGCGAGCTCGGGATTGAAAATTTACTTTAATTCTCATTTTCTGAAAAGTAGTCAAATGCCTTTAATTAAAACATATCCCTTGAAATTGTTTTAGAACACATGATTTTTTTTTAAGTCGAACTTGAGCCAGAACGTAACTGGTATCTCAGAGGGAAGGAAGAGCCGTGACCCTTGAACCACGAGAAGCGCGAAGGCTGCAGAAGGACTCGGCGTTCCTTAAGGCCGACCTCAGATGGCTCTTCCTCCGGGAAGCCTTCCTGTTCCTCCCCAGGCAGCTACTCCACCTGTCCTGTGGTTGCTATGGTTGCACCTGTCACCCATGTGCCGTGAGCTCCAGGACAACAGATGCTGGGACACATGGAGCACGGGTTTCCCCAGCAACTTGGGACACAACCGTGAGATCAGATCACAAGAGGCTTTAGCCGAGGAGGAGAAACCTCCCAGAAAGGAAGCACAGCTCTCAGTAAGGTAGGCACGCTGGCACAGGGGAGAGAACATCTGGAGGCCAGCGGTGGGAGCTTGTCCTGGCCAGACATGCACCTGTCATGGAGCCCTCCGCGTGTGACCAGGCTGGGGGACTCTCTGCAGTCAACTCAATGGCACATTCTTTTATGGGGCCGGAGGACTAAGTTTTCGACAAAAGGGCGCAGCATCCTGTCCCTGCCGTGGTGGCATGATGTGTCTACGTGGAGTAGGGACCAGAGAGGGATGCTCCTTCAGCCACTTCTGCTGGAACCAGAGATTCACGTCTTCGTTGTAAAGGCACACCAAGGCGGCTGGGAGGGACCTGCTGCTTTCCGACGAGCCTCACGTGCTTGGAAGGAGGAGAGAGGCTGGCGTGGGTGTGCAGAGGCCTGGCCGCTGGTCCCGCCTGCAGCCCACGTGCTGTGACCCGGAGTGACTGCAGGAGACCTTCCCCGGGTCCTTCCCATTCTGAACACCCTGGTTGGCCCCTGCGCCTCCTCAGCCCGGAGCAGAGACGGAGGTCTTTACCCCCAAGACCTGGGAGTGGCCCCCGGGCGTCCTCTGGGCGCTGGAGCCGGGCTGCGAGCCCAGGGCCCACCTGCAGCCTCTGTGGCCTCACCCCATGCCCCGACCCAGGGACGGAGGGGCTAGGAAACAAACGGCCCCCCAAGTCAACCCACCCTCCTAAAACAGCCCTTCCCACATCCCCTGGCAGGTGTCACTTTGAGGGAAGCTCCGGTGTCTGTGGACACACTGGGCACACCACACGCTCACGGTTTCAAGGTGACATGTCGTCTGCGTCTGTGACCCTGCCAGCAGCCCCAGCCTCGGGGGCTCCCCTCACGCGTCACGGGACTGGAACGCCGAGCCCGCCGGGTTGGCTGCCATGAGATTGTGGTTGTTTCCATGCATTTATTTCACGTTATCGGACAGACCTATAATTATTTCTTGGGTAGAGTTGGGTCAAAAATGTGATTCTCAATGAAAACGTCGTATTCAGACCAGGAGACACGGCCCGCCCCGTGGCGGTCCACGCACGTGACAGCAATTCCAGCTCCTACGGTGCAAACGGGGCAGCGTGTCACTTCGCTTTCGTTCTATCTAATGGCACTCTGGCATCACGCAAACCGTTTTTGCAAATATGATCGTGTAATTGGAGCATCTGTCTTGATCATTATTTGGCAACTGTGTCCTTTTAGCACCGGTCCAAGCGAAATTCGGGGAATTTGGCTAATCACAATCGAGCAGCTGCTTTGTCCGGTCTGTGCCATCTCGATTCTAACCGACACGGACCCCTCCACCCACTGCGACTCTGACTGGCGTCTCTCCACGCCTGTAGAGACCGGCACAGGTGAGAAAATGATCATTTTGGCACATCCAGTCTTGACCCTGTGGTTGTAATTAATGCAAGTGAAACCCCACCTGACCTTGGCTCCAGCAGTGATTTGAAGCAGGACTCGACAAAACCGTTCCACGTGGCCACGGCTCTTCCAGTCGATCTCAGCAGCCGCGCAATGCTGGTGTGTCATTCCCCGGTGAAAGGTGGACAGGAAGGCCCGTTCATGCACAAAAGCAGCCAGAGCTTATTTCAAAGCACAGGAGATGCGAGCGGCAGCCTGTCTTTGAGTAAGACGGTCTTCCAGTTCCAGCCCAAGACGACGGGGGGCCTCGCCCGGGGTGTGATAACGTCGGCCCACCGCGGCGTAGACTTAAGGCAAAGACTCAACGACTTTCCAATTATCCGGTCTCCAGAGAAGTCTGTGCCGCCCGGAGTGTAATTGCCCAGGTGCCGAGCCTGCTCCCGCTCAAGTGCTCGCTTTCAGCCCGCGGTGATTAGCTTCTCAAAATAAAGTGCACATCTCATTTTACTTTGAACAGGAGCGAAAGCTTTTTAAAAAGGCAAAATCTCCTTTTTAAAAGCAGAAATGAGAGGGGTAGTATTGACACCGTCACATCTAGAAATGAATGGAAGACGCACGTGCTGATGAAGAAATGAGGTTATCTTGGCTGCATGGAAAAACCCCTAACCCCCACCGCCTTCTGCTTATAACAAAATTGCGTGTCTTTTCACACACAAATTGAGAGTGTTTTCCATCATTTTACTCAAAGCAAAGTGCACGCTCTCTCGCTTTCCCTGAATTTCAGGGATGGAAATGGCTGATGCACCCAGCCCTGGTGCCCTGGGCCACCGCAGGGACGCCCCCGAGCTCAGGTCTGCAGTCGGAGGCCGCATTTGCATGCCGGCCCCACCGTGACAGGCATGTCCACGGTCTCC
>VBSM01003144.1:816320-883303 GCA_008086735.1 Cheirogaleus medius
TTACACATGTGTAAATACGTGCATGCGCACATGCGTACACGCGTGTATACACCTGTACACACCTGCCCACAATCCTTCTTTCCTGCTGACCCCAGAACAAGTCCCTCTCCACACTTTGGAGACAGGATCATAATTCAGAGGGAACTGGGTACCCTGCTAATCACACTACGTTTAAAGCTTGTCCTACCCCATCCGTTCTTGTTTGCCAAGAGAACGGCGCCGGGCACGGTTCGCGCTGACTCTTTCCTCCGAGCGTCAGGCTGAGCTGGTGGCATTCGCTGACTCACCTCGTTCCATCGACCTTAAGCGTCCTCTCCCCACACTGCAGCCTTAGCCAGCAAGGCCCCTTCCAGCGGCCCCGCTGCCCTTTCGACTCTGTCCCTGCCATTCGGGAAAGGCCTGTCTCTCTGAGGCGCCGGGAAGACCATATGCAGAGAGAGTGTGTTCAGAGAGCGGGAGAACGTGAGAAAGCTGCCCTCGTGTTTTCCCACTTCAAGATGAAACTGCAGTCTGCTGCCCCCCAGGAGTCCCGGTGTATTTGTTGCAAAGTGACAGTGGGACCCAAACTCCGGAGCAGGGTTGCACGGGCCGTGGGGATGAGCAGACACACCCCGCTGCGCTCAGAGACAGAGCTGAAGGCATCTCTCCTTTTAAGGGTTTGATTTTACCTTAATTTTGACACTGTGTAGGCCCTTTATTTTACACAGTATGAGATGCCATCAACAATCAAGAATTTGCTGTGCTGACAGTACGAGGGAAACATAAAGAATTACCTGGAGGGATCTGGGTGGACGCAGGCTGTGCCCACTGGAGCGCCAGCCAAGGCCTTGGAGGCCGAGCCAGGTGTGCACGTCACTCCCCGGTCACCCGGTGGGCCTCCCGCCCACTCATCCATTTCATTCAGCAGATACCCACTGAGGACCTGATTCTTCCCTGATGACGTGCTGATGCAGGTTGTTACGAAACAGGCCCAGAGAGGGGCTGGGGAAGGGGCCTCGGGCTGGCGGGAAGGGACGTCTTCCGCTCTGTTTCCGTCTGCGCCCCTCATGTGGAACCCCGGCTCTGCGTGGAGGAGACATTTAACGTGTCATTTAATCCGACCCAATTCCCCCCATCTAGGTCGCCGTCTCCTCGGGGAGGCTGCTTCATGCCTGGCACAGCTCTGCCCCCCCCGGACCCGGCCCCTCAAAGCCGCCACTTATCCTCGATATCCGACTGAGGCCAAGAGCACAGAGGGAGCCCGCTGGCTCCTGGGGACACCTGCCACGCTGGCTGGCGGTCGGCTTTCCCAGGGGGGCTGTGTGCAGCCCCCGGGCTGACACAGCTGCCACCACCTGCCCAGAGGACAGGGGGCAAGACCCCCAATAGTTGCTGCTTCCAGAAGGGACCTCAACCCCATGTCTGCCTCTGACGGTTTACAGGTATCCGTGGGTAACCTGACAGAAATCACCCCAGGTTCTGAGCCGCTGAGCCTGACTCCTCTCCATCCATAGCACGTTCCCACGGGAGACACAAACCAAACGAGAGAACCCATGCACAGTCGCGCCGGGCCCCTGCGGTTTGCTGCAGTCAGTAACCCCGCGCCCCTGAGAGCTGCCCGGTACAGACAGCACAAACTCCGGGAGGTCACCAGGCCACTGGGTCTTCCCAGTCCACACACGCTCACGCACACACAGAGTGCACACCTACACATGCATAAACACATACCTATACATACATGCACACACTCACACACATGCCCTCAAACCTAGGAAGAGTACGAATGGAAACAGTTACCTGCTTACAGGCTTTCCATGGAAGAAGGGTCATTGAGGCCACTCCAGGATCTAGGATAACGTAAGTAAAGTGCCTACCACAGAACCAGATGTAAGTATGTTTCTTTCTGTATTAGGTCATTAAATATGGAATGTCCAATTTCAAATCAAAAGTATAGTTTATGACACCTCAAACGAGAAGCAGTACAATTAATCAAAGTGTGCACCTGACGTGGCCCGATTGCAGGACGGGGGATGAACACAGAAAGACACAGACAAGAAACGCAGACACACAAGACAAGACTGCACCCCCAGAAAGAAAAACACAGACACAAAAGACGGTTCAAGACTGCAGCCCTGTAAGTACCAGTCGTTTTATTTTTGTACTATTTAATTTGGCGAGCGTCTGCAGCTACTTTCTCAGCTACTATCTGGTACGTGACTTCCCACGGGTCAACAGCACCTGTTCCTCTAGACATAGCACAAGAGATGCCCTTCAACGTCTGATACCGCTGTGTGCAGGATAACAAGACGCCTGACTTGCTTGCATGGCACGAGAAAGGAAGATGTTTGCATCCTGTCCTTCAAGGTCTGGTACCGCTTGCAGGATAACAGACAACCTTGGCTCACGTGCGAAACCACAGGTCCTTGGCCGTTTGCAACATCTGGTCCCGTGTGCGGGACAACGAGACACCTGGGCTTGTTTGCAAGACCACAGGCTCTTGGCTGTTTGCCCGGAGGAACAGTTCTCTCTGCTGGTCAACAAGTCACGTCCTGCTAACTCTGGGAACAAGCAATGTGCTCCCGTTCTGCTGACTTTGGGTCTTGGCCAATCTGACCCAGGGACAGCTCCCAACATGCACCTAAACTATCGACACGGCTTTGCCATCCTAATGGTAGCTTGCTTATGGCAGCAGCAAAGGAGCCTGGGGAGCGAGTGGCGATGAAATCACGAAAGACGTTTTCCACAGCTTGTTGAGAATTGAATATTTTTCCTTGCAAGAAGTAGTCCAAAGCCTGGAAGAAGTGGCAGTCAGTTGGTGCAAGGTCTGGTGAATACGGTGGACGACAGAGAGTTTCCAAGTCCAGCCTCTGTAGTTTGAGCAGCGTTGTTTGTGCAACACATGGCTGAGTGCTGTCTTGCAAGAGGACTGGCCTGTCTCTGTTGACCAGTCTCGGCTGCTTATTCACAAGCATCCTCATCGTTTCATCCAGCTGGTTGCAGTAGACATCCGCTGTATCAAATGACCAGGTTTCATGAAGCTGTAGTGGATAATACCGGCGCTGGACCACCAAACAGACATCATTAGCTTTTTGTGATGAATATTCATTTTGGGACTGTGTTTCGGCACTTCATCTTTATCCAACCATTGTGCCCAATGCTTGTGATTGTCAAAAAGAATCCATTTTTCATCACGTGTTACAATAGGGTGTAGAAATGTTTCACCTTTATGTCGTGACAGCAAAGAAAGGCAAGCTTCGAGACGATTTCTCTTCTGACACTCATTTAGTTCATGTGGAACCATCTATCCAGCTTCTTTGCCTCGCTGATTTGTTCCAAATGGTTCAATATTGTTGGAATAGTCACGTCCAACCTTGCTGCTAATTCATGCGTGGGTTGAGATGGATTCACTTCCATTACAGCTTTCAGCTCATCATCATCCACCTTGATCTCAGGTCACCCACGTGGCTCATTTTCAAGATTAAAATCACCAGAACGGAACTTCTCAAACCATCGACATACTGTGCGTTCATTAGCCACGTCCTTCCCAGACACTTCACTGATATTTCCAGCTGTCTGCGCTGCATCGATTCCACAACGGAACTCAAATTCGAAAATAACATGGATTTTTGACTCATCCGTGGTTTCAGAAAAGTTGCTCTAAAAATTTTTTTGAAAGATAATCACAAGCCAAAAGGTGCATTTGAAAGACTGGATATGCACCTTCACCATAAATGTAAAGCGGGAAGTGTCACAGCGAAATGTCAGAGATAGCAACCACCTTAGTGCTTAAGGGAATCGGACATTTCATACCGAATGACCTAAATCCATTATTCACTTTCAGAAAGGTCAGACGATTCACATCTTATAGAATTAACATTTTCCATAAAAGCTGGAACCTACATCCTCAGAAGGGCCGAGGCCTTCGCTGGGTCTCGGTCGGCACAGGGGCGACCCTGCCTCGCGCCCCGCTGAGAACTCAGCTGTCTCCGCGCAACCCCAGGAAGCGGAGACACCCGGGCCAGGACTTCTCCAAGGAGCGGCCTTTGCAATTTCCAGTTCCAAGCTCACATTTTGGGATGCGGCTGCTCATGTTTCCCAGAAGTAGATAAACGTCTACTCCCTTGAAGGCGCTGCTTGTCCCTGGGGGGGTGAGGACGGAAACCTGACAGATGACCCGATCAAGAAATCAAGGCCACTTTGGCAAGTCAGCGCTGGTTTTCCGCACACGGTCGGCCGCAACGCGGCGTGTTCTGTTGCCGTTAATGGGACCCGACAAGGCCATTTTCTCTGCCCAGTCAGCGCTGTGCAGATGCGGGAGCCTGGGCTGCGTGGCCAAGTCAGTCCGCTGGAAATTTAAGTATTAAACAGAGCAAAACAGACCTCGTCTCTGGTGCGGAGACACATTTTCACTGGGGAAAAAGCATTTGCAGCGAAATTGCTTCTAAACAACTCCACGGGGTGAGACTCCCGCCGCAGTCTGTCGGGACCAAGCTCTTGCCCTAATTTCTTTTCCTTAACTTGTTTGCTTCTGTTTTCCAACCCGAAGCGAAGGGGTAAGTGACGCGCAGGCCAGCGCTCGAGGAGCTCGCGGCGGCCGTGGCGACGCTGGTGAATTCCCCCTGTTCCTCATCTCTGACGTCACCCGGGTTCTGGAGGACAGGGCCTGACCCTGCCCTGCTTCTCAGAGTGGAAAGAGCCCGGTCAAAGGGCGAAACTCCAGGTCCCCAGAGTGACGGGGCAGAAACAGAAACGCAGACTGGTCCTTCTGCTGCCGCATCCAGTGAGACTCCCGCTCCCGCGGGAAGCGGAGAGGCCTCAGCGGAGACTCACTCCCCCGCAGCGTTTGCTGAGCCGCGACGTGGCGCCTGGCCTTGGGGTTGCCCAGTGGGGAGGGGCGGACCCCCCCACAAAGAGGCTCCGTTCTGCAGAGGAGACGAAGCTGGGAGGAGGTTCCGTCAATACTGGGGGAGGATGGGGAGGGCAGGATGGGAGGACGGGGCTGGGCAGTTGCTTGCTGTCCGACTACAGTTAGCGGGAGGGACGAGGAGGATGCCCTGGGCCGAGAGAGGAGGACGCAGGCGGTGGTTCAAGGCCAGGCACCAGCGTGGGCAGGGAAAGGAGGCCTAGAGGTCCAGACCAATCAGGCCAAGCCACCATCCCGTCCCAGAGAGCAAGGTCCCCGGCGGGGGCCCTCCTGAGTCCAGGGTCCCAGGTGAGGACCGTTCGTTCAGCCGGGGCACACGTGGCACAGGGAGCCGAGGGCGTGGCGCCACCCCCAGATGCCAGCCCGGGGGAGCGAATGGCGCAGGCCCAAGACAGCCACCCCGAGTGCCCCGTCCACGGCTGCTGGGGCCGCACATACCTCCGGCCTTAGCCCTCTTCTGTCCCCTGTCCCCAGGTGGCCTCATCTACCCATTGCTGTGCCTTGCCTCCAAAAAGCCACTTTCCATCCTGACCCCACATCCCAGGCCCATAGCTCCAACCGCCTGCTGACTCATCTCGGTGGAAGTCGGCCCGCCCCACCCCAGACCTGCTCCGCACGCATCACCGAAGCATCCCGGCTGGGCGACAGGTACCACGCCCACAGCACCCGCCACTCCCTGCCTAGGTGGTCGAGGCTACTCCAGAAACATCTCCCCACCCCACGCCCCCCCACCCCCACCGCAGCCCCAGCCACTACATACACCTCACGGATTAGTGCTGGAGCAGTCCACCGGGGTCCCTGCGACAGGCACCCACACTCCAGGCAGCCACGGCTCGTGACGTCGGAGGTGGCTCTGCACTGATCGGTGAGAGAGGACCACACACATTCACATACTTACACACATGCACACTCACTTGCACACACACTCCTACACACTCACACACCTGCACACTTACACACTCACACTCATACACACTTACACACATACACACATACTTACACACATTCTCACACACACACACATGCACACTCACATTTGCACACACACCTGCACACTTACACACACGCACACTCACGCTTGCACACACCTGCACTTACATGCTCACACTCATACACACATACTTACACACATTCTCACACACACACATGCACACTCACATTTGCACACACACCTGCACACTTACACACGCACACACTCACACTTGCACACACCTGCACACTTACATGCTCACACTCATATACACACACACACTCACACACACACAGTCACGCACTCTCTCCACACACACCTATGCATGAAAGTCAGATCACACTCCTGGTGGAGAGGTGACAAGGACACACAGACCCAAGCAGGTGCATGACTTCGGCTCCTCCAGTATCCTCAGGTCACTAATTGAGGGGAGGGGCACACACGGCACCATCTCCACAGATTAGCAAATTGCAGACCAGAGAACTTGACTGGCCCTGTACCGGGTTCCTCCACGTGGGGAGGACGGCTCCCTACCCCCTACTTCCTCTCCAGCAGGGCTGTGTGTTCTGAGGATCACCGTGGACTTGCAGCCGGGCACAAGTGCAGACGTAAGCACTGGGCCCGGCCGTGGTTTTGTGTCTGAAGTTCAGATGGTGCCACCTCAGCTGGCGACGTCCCGCAAATCTGACCTGGTCGGCACCTCCCGATGTCTGAACCCGCCCTTGTTTCCTCACAACGGCTGCTCCAGGCCCGGCCTGAGTCCTCTCACTCGAACATGGGACTTGGCGCTCTCGCGGCCCTGTGGCGGGGACTGGCGTGAGAGGCCGTGTCTGAGCACCGGAGCACAGCAGGTGGCTGCTCAGCGAGCAGAGCAAGCTGCCCTCCTTAGCCAGGCTCAGGTTCCCACTGATATCCTTGCCTTGCCTCTGTGTTCCCCCGGCACGTGGCGGGGAGTTTCCTCCCCTCTGCGCAGACCTGCCGGCCTTTGTCCCTTGGCTTGGACGCGCCGTGCTGCGCAGTCTCACGGCAAGAGGGGCTTAAACTACTTCATTGCCAAAAACTGTGCGAGACGTCACTTTCTTCTCCCTGCCTGACTCTTGGCTCGAACATCGTAGAATGGACTTCAGAATGTGAAGTCTAGACAACACCCCCATTGTCGTATCTCAAGCTCCAGCTGAAAAGAAAATGAAATCTCATCCTCTCCAGGGCACAGAGAAAAAAATTCTGCACGGTGAGTGAGCAATGGCAAAGAGAGGCAACCCACAAAGTGCCCTTTTAACTCTTGGTTTCCATGAGCTGCAATATCATCATGTACCTTTTATCTCATGCAGGCTGGTGTGCACGCCACTTCCCTTAGCTGTTGGGTAAATACAAACCCCGTGCCAGTCCCTCAGCACAAAAGAAAATCGGCACTGTCAGAAAATACCACAAAGTAACATCATGAAACTATCAAAGATTTTTTTTTTTAATTTACTAAAAAAATTCAAGATAACCTTTGTAGGACCATACAATTTGCACAACTAGGTCTCTAGAAGAACCAGTTTACAAAAGATATCCCACTATATTTTATTACAATATTTTTTAATTTTAATTTTTGTTTATGTTATATTTGCATAACCTCCGACACCAACCAGTAAGGATATAATTTGATTTTTCTTATAGAAACTGGCGTATGAACTTCAGAATGTTACAGCCCTGGAAAATTGTTATACAAAACACCCAAATAATTGAATGGAATGAGATCTGCGTCCCTAATTTCGCATTCTTTGGTGACAGAGAATGAAAGAAACAAATGACAGAAACAAAACCCGTCAGGGAAAACTGGTGGACAGAATGCCGGGCGTGGGTACCATTTTGCCAAACCCCACGGAGCAGCCGGGCAGAGACTCGTCTTGACGTGGACAAGGCCACGGCCCTGGTGTGTCTCACGCCCGCGTGGTGCTGCCGGAGGTCCCCACGGGCTCCCCGGGGTGCGGCGGCCTCGCAGGAGCCGTGGCTCAGCTGACAGTGATGACAGCCCTGATTCTGCGTGTCCAGTAAATGCCTGCTGAGATGCTCCTGCCCTTTCACACCTAGAACCACGCACTCCTGGGAGCTGGAGAACATTCCTCCCGCTGCACCTCCTGCCGCCGCCGCCACCCTCTGAACTCCCTGAGCGCGGCTGGGGACAGGGCTGGGGCTCTCCTCTCCCCCAGTGACTTCTCGTCTGGTCTTCTGTTTTTTAACCGCTTTATTGAGGACCGACTGGCATCCAGAAAGCTGTGCATGTTTATTGTCCACGAGGTGATGGTTTGGGGATCAGCTCACACCCCTCGAACCATCACCACCATCCAGGCCTATCCGTCACCTCCCAAAGTTTCCTTTTTATTTATTGTTGTGTGTCGTAAGAACGCTTAACACAAGATCTACCCTCGTGGCAAATGTTGAAGTTTGCAGTCGGTGTTCAGCACAGGCAGCGGCTGCGCAGGACATCTCTAGTTCTCACTCATCCCGCAGAACAGAACTTCGTCCCTCTGACCGATGCCGTCCCACTGCTCCCTCTGCTTCCACGAGAGGCAGCATGTGCTGGGTGTGCCCCTGTGAGTGGCCCATCGCACTTAGCGTGACGCCCCCAGGGCTGCCCGGGCTGTTGCAAACGGCAGGATCTCCTCTGTTTTTCAGGCTGCATCACGGCCCGCGCGCAGATCGCCTGTTCTCCACGCATCTGCAGCTCAGGCCTCTTTTTCTTAACTCCCCTTTTTCAGATTGAAATTCATACCTCTTTTTAAACCATTTCTCTGCATTTTACAATGTTTTCATTTTACAAGTATCTTTAAATTTTTTTTTATTATTATAGAAAAGAAACCCGAGCCGGCAGCCCCCTTCCTCAGCTCAGAAACCACAGAAACTGTGGGCAACCGCAGACCAAGTTGCCGCGGTGCATGAAAGGGGAAGGTGAGGCAGAGGGGTGGAGAGACGCGCCACCCCCCCTGGCCCCTTGGCAGGGGCTCGGCCTCCGATCACCATCAATGTCATCACCATCATCGTCCCTCCAACCATGCATGTGCTGGTCTAACCAAGCACATGCCACCTCCCGACCCTCTCAGACGCTTCTATCTCGATTTAAAAGCTGGATGATGGCTGCTTTTATCTTACTTTTTTCTTCCTTTTTCAAATTGCAGCTCTTAATGCTACAGAATGGCCCTGATTTTATTTGCATAGAAAATTATTAAAAGCGATTTGACCAGAAAGCACATACTTATCCCACACTATTCAAATTTATCTCTTGACGCCGCAGTGAATATACTCACTCTCTCCCCTCCAGCAGCCGGTGATTGAAACGGAGCCCACAATCTGCGTTGACTTCAATTATCTGTGGATTTGCACAAGGCCGCAAATCTACTGCCCGTTTTTCCCAGAACAATGCGGCCAGTGGGCTTCCCTCCCACAGATTAGGGGTTTGCTCCTCAGCTGGGTCAATGGTGGGGGGTTCAGTGGATTCATGACCGCTCCCCCGACCCCAGTCATTCTCAATATGTTGTTGTACAATTGTGTGTTTCCCAGGAAGAAGGTCTCGAACACCTACCACGTTCTCAGGTAGAAACACGTGACATAAGATCCTCCTTCTTGCCCAGGTTGGCCAACTAGGCATTGACGCAAAGAACGTTTCCGGAGGTAAGGGCTGCAGAGTCAGTCTTTCATCCAGCCTGCGACACGCCCACGCTGGCTCCCTGGGAAGCTCCCAAAAGGACAGCCCTCGATGGACAACCCCAACCCAGGAGGTCAAGACAAAACAGCTCCCATGGCAGAGAGCATGACCTGGTCTGGTATGGCCTGGTCTGGCGTGGTCTGGTCTGGCGTGGTCTCGTGGAACATGGTCTGATCTGTTTTCATATAGTAGCAAGTGGTTTTTCTTTCCCCTACCGTGCCAACACACAATATTTTACTTAGGCACATGCAAACAATAGAAATGTTAAAGCAACAGCAACATAACAGACCCTGTGGCATTTCTGCAAACATCTTGGATTTTACATGGCTCCATTCTCTCGCCACTGCACAGGAACATCAACTTGGCACGCGGGAGCCCCGTGGAGATGGAATATTAAGGATCTTGCTAAAGCTCACACGTTCCATTATTCAGCGTCTCAAGGGCAAATCAGAGCTTCATGCAGGAACATAAACAAAAAGCACCGAAACCCAAAACGCTCCTGAAATTGCAGCTGTTTCCACCCTGCACGGGCCGTCTCGGAAGCCAGGCTAGGAATGGAGTGCTCGCCACGGTGCCACAGTCGGAAGGACAGCAAATGTGGCTTCCCGCGAGCTGCCTCCTCTAATACATTATTCACTAACTGAGCCCTGGGAACACACGTGTTCATCGCCCAGGGTCTGCGCGGTGGAAACCCAGGAACCCCGGGAGGGAGACACTCTTGCGGGCTGCCCTTTGGTGGGACATTGCACAGGGAAGCCCGACGGGGAGGCTGCTGGGTTCTCCTGCCACAGGGAGCCCCCCAAGACCTCTCTCCAGAAACTGGCGGAAGCCACAGGTGCCGTGGTTCCAAGAGGACCATCAGGGAGGGGTGGCCAGGAGCCCCTTGCTCAGACGCTGCCCTGTCAGTGAGGAACCCCAAGTCCTGGAGGCACCCCACCTACCTTTGAACTTGAAGCCCCCATGGCCTTCCAAAGCTCCTCCCAAATCCACCTGTTTCTGAGGCAGCCACGCTGCATTTCAAGCATTCATGGAGTCAGTACCTTAGTTTGGATTCCCCCAAAACAGAGACAGGCATGTGGGGCCTGACCCCAAGTGCGGGAGGGGCCCGTGGAGGGAGAGGGCAGGGAGGGTCACACCCAAGGTCCCTGCGGCAAGCAGCATAGTCCCCACACCCTCCCAGGACTGCCCACCTGGAGCCGGGGACCCCAGCATTGACCCTTCTTCCCTTGCCCACCAGGAGCACCCCACGAGGGCAGCCTGCTCCCCCAGCCCCGCAGCAGTGGGAGGCCCCAGGAGCAGAGTGGAGCGTGCAAAGTACACGCTGGTAGGCCAGGCCAGTGCCTGGCGGGTCTGAGCTCCCCCAACCTCCCACTGCAGCTGCAGGTGACACCAGAGACACCTGGGGGTGTGGCCACGGGGGTGTGGCCGGCAGTGCCCTTTTGTGGCCTCATCTGCCGGAATTTCCCTGCATCAGCCAACCGGCTGCTCCAGCATAGAGCACCAGGAAGAGCAGGGCAGGGCTCTGGGCCCAGGAGCCGGGCAGCCGGGAGCATCAAGGCATCAGCCGCAGCAGTGAGCCGGAGGGGTCAGCGCTAAGGGGTTTGGCCGCAGCCCTTCAGTCACAGAGGTCTGGACACGTGCGGGGCGGAGCGGGGCCAGTTTAGAGGCCGCCTGCCTCCCCGGAGCTGAGGCCCCTGCAGCGAGTGGCCCAGCAACCCGGTGCTCTCAGCGCAAAGCCCCCTCCCCACACCTGCAACTTCAGCTCGGGAGTCACTGGCAGCGATTTCAAAGAAGCTGCTTCTGCACCTGGTCTCGGGATGGGGGCCGAGGCCCGGAGTCCCTGAGGGATGGGGAAAGCATAATGACACTAGGGCAGCCTGCAAGTCGGCGGGCCGCTGAGCACACCTTTCTCTCCACCTGAAAGGGCCGAGTCGCCCTCAGAGAACAAGGCCCTGCGCTCTTTGCACTTTGCACATCAATCCCCACAAGCCAAACGCCGCTTTCTGAAGTGGAAACGTGGCAAACGCCCAGTCCCGCCAGCCAGGCGGGGCAGCCCCGGATCGCTGGGACTGCTGGGGCGGAAGGAGCACAGGGCCCTCCTCACAGGGGACCCCGGTGACGAGCACGCCCACTCCATAAATGGGGCGTGGCCGACACTGCTGTTTAAAGTAAGAGAGAAAATTAAATCTGGAAGCCCAGGCAGGCCGGGCTGCAGCCTCACGGCAGAGTCAGCACCAAAGCTTGTGCCGGCCAGGGCTCTGGGGAGGGCGGCCCACGCTCGGCTGGTGGCAGATGCTTCTCCAGTGCAGCAGGGGCGGGTTGGGCTCACGCCCCTCACTAGCCCTCCTGGTGACAAAGGAGTGACAGATGCCGGGCAGTCCCCTCCCCAGGACTGAGGGGAGAGGTCCGAGAGGGGCCAGGAAAGTTGGGAAGGGGGTGATTCCCATAGCAAATGACAGGACCCCCCCATGCCTGGCCCCCAAGGCAGCCAGTGCCATGGATTCGAGAGCCAGCCTTGCACATGTAATTCATTCGAATGTGTCACTTTGGGAACACATGAGTATCTGAATGAAATCAGAGCAAGTGCATCAATGAGTCCCGGAAGGGCTGACGAAACCAAAGGCCACCGCTCAGAGGTTGTGCTGACCGACCTCTGTCCAGGCGGAGTGGCTCAGACACCCCTGGGTCACAGCCACCCCCTGCACCCAGCGAGTGCCGCTCACCTGCAGGGCGTGTGGCAGGTCAACGACACACAAGTGAGGTGGAAACTCACGGCCACGCACGGAGCCACTGATGGCGCAGACCAGGAGCATGGGGCGCCGGAGCACGAGGGTCCCCCACAGCTGGGGCCAGGGCGGGGGCACGGGGACGTCCCAGCAGGGCGCAGTGGTAGGCAGCATGCAGCGCTGCTCAGACGCTGGACGACAACAGCCGCCGCGGCTGAGGGCCCCTCCCCAGGCGAGGAGAGCATGGCGACACCCGGCTGGCCCCAGGCAGGAACAGTATTTGAGTCGACAGGGCCGGCTCCAGACTCACCGTGCGCTCTTGGTCATGGGCTGTGCCGCCCCGTGTAGCTGGAGGCTCCAACCCCCAATAGAGACACGAGGCTCGCTGGGGAGCAGGCAGGGGGGAGGGTCGGGCGGTGGGAGTGGGTCCGGGAAGAGAGCCCAGAAACTCTTCTGAGAAATCTGTGACAAGGAAGCCTGACACTGGTGGCAGAGGGACCAGGGACATTGTCCACTTTGAGGGCACAGGACTGAACGTGTTTAAATGCCCAGAGCAGGGACTCAGAAGAGAGGGAGGCGTCCAAGGGACAGGAGGGCGGAGGAGACCGAGGCAGCTGGAACCAACCCGGACCAGCCTCCGCGGCCTGCCCGGCGGCCAGGGCTGCCCCTGACGCCCACGAGAAGGAAGGAGAAGGGGCCACGCGGTGCAGAGAGGTTTGCGGGATGACGAGGGACTGACTCCCAGGAGGCGCTTCCGTTTTCTGCGATAAGCAGGAGAATTCAGCCGAGAGTGAGTGTGGGAGCTGAGAGGTGAGAGACGTGAGAAGGACGGGAAAGATCTCACAAAGCCGCTGCCGGGAAGAGGAGAAGCCGTGGCGGGGGGACCGCCGTGTCGTTACCAGGCAGCTCCCTGGCCCAGGTGCAGTCAGAGACCGTGAATTTATTATAAATTCATTATTTACACCACCACCTACTTCCATGAAAAATTCAAAACCACTCACAATAAGAGGCACGAATTCAGCTGAAATTTGCTGGAAGAAGGAGGAGGAGGAAGGTGGAGAGGGAGGGGGAGGGTGGTACCAGCCAACAGGAAACCGGAGCATGACACTGCACTTCCGGGGCACCAGGTCAAAGACCAAAACCTCCTCACACCCATCTGCTCGAGGACCTCCTCAGCCTTGAACACCGAGAGCAGTTTGCCGCATGGTGTTGCTTCTATTAGGAAATTTGTTACAAAATGTGAATAGCTATACCGCAGGAACGCAGGGGAGGGGAAGACACACCGAGATTCCACCACGCCCAGCCCTTTACCTGAGGTCCAAGGAACGTGGGAGCAGGTGCGTCTCTAATGGAGTCTCCAATGATGCCAGAATGTTCTCTATGGCCTGGCCGTTCCCAGGGTCTTTGCACAGTGAGGAGGACATGGTAGGGAGCTGTTCCAGGGCATTTCTCTAGGAAACAGAAGCATGGAATGATATCACGTGTCTTTCGGGTGATCTGATAAATCAAAGACAGAAATCAACTCATATGAGAGAAAGAGATGATTCGTCACCTGCTATGCCAGTGGTTATCACTAAATACGGATTAAAATACCAGTGGCATCGATTGTGAGACCCACTTAGGGCATAAATTTAGAACGTGAACTTCTAGCCCCATCCCTGAAGATTCTGACTGCATAGTGGAGGTGATGGTGGTGGTGGTGATGATGATGACGACAATAATGACACTAAAACGATGACAATGACAGCAGCTAGTGATGCTTTATAATTTCCTATGTGCTAGTCCTTTACACACCCCCATTTTACAGGTGAAAAAACTAAGGACATCTCTATTTGGAACAAGGTATCCCGGGGAGTTAAACAATCACCTGGGCTTGAAGACAAACTGCTCTAGACTCTTCCTTTACCCCTCCTTCCTGTCTCTCTCACTCATCAGCCAGGGGTGGAGGTGGGAGGCAGGTAAAGGCAAGGATGGGAGAGACAGGACACTTCGGGAGAGCTCGAGCGTCGCCTGCTGGGCGGTGCAGGCAGCGGCAGAGAGGAAAGAGACACGCACCTTCTGCTCCACGGATGTGGAGCCCATCTCGACTTCCGCAGAAAACGGAAGGACTGCTTGAAACCAGTGAGTATATTAACAATATTTACCCACCTGGGCTTATTCACGACTGTACGTAATGTCAACAGTCACACATTTTGCAAGAAAGGGAGACAAATGTGTTATAAAGAGGGAAAATATCTACATCTTGGCTGGTGAATTAAGACAGAGATCTGTGGAAGGACGGTGCGAGCCAACCCAAGCACTCTCTGAGAAGGACAGGTGGCGGAAAAGCATTTCAAAGTATTAACTTTCTTCTTCCACTCCTAAGGAGTTATCTAAGGACATTATATTGGCTGAAAGATGTTTAGGAAATAACCTAGATACCCAACTATGGGGGATTGGTTAAAATCTATACAGATTTTTAAATAATGTTATAGAAGTGTACTCACATAAATGTACTAAAAGGGAAATTAGTTCCTAATATATTAATAGGAAAAAATAGATTCTAAAGCAAGGGGTTGAGCTTTTGTTCCAAGCAGGATGCAGTAGGTTGCAGCCAGCCAATGATCCCCCTACAACAAGAGTAACAGATAAGTTGTAGGAAGCCACATTTTAAACTAGCAGAGAGCAGTGGTATAGCAAGAGCGTCTAGAGTAGCAAATATCCCAGAGGGACTTGTCCTTCCTGGGCGTACTCGGAGCATCTGGCCTGGCCTCCGCAGAGACTCCAGCGGGAAAAAGAAATATAAGCCGGCAAGATGATCGGAATCTAGAAAAGGCAAAAAACAGAAACGAAAAACCAACCCACCATCAATTTAAGTCCTCAGGGCACCTGCTACGTTCTGGAGGACCGGGTCAGAACCTCTGCTGGGCAGACTGAGCTGCACTGCAGTCATGGAGCATTCATAGATCATTTCCACCACAGAAGGGGTCACGCTAAAACACACGTGTCCCACTCGGGACAAATGCTGAATTTGATGCCAATGGGGAGGAGGCTGAAGACCCAAGGTCAAACCTCTGAAGACAGAAGGGAATGTCCTGCCGTGTTTCAGAGCTGAGGACGCATAGTGTCAGCCTCCAGACCCACAGCCCGAAAAGGCCATGCACAAGGACGACGAAATCAGCCCCTCGTGGAGATACCTGCGCCCCGTGTTCCCTGGAGCGTTAGTCACAGTAGCCAAGATACGGAAACAGCCTAAGTGCCTGCCAGTGGGTGAACAGGTAAGAAAGTGCGACACACACACACACACACACACACGGAATATTATTCAGCCTTAAAAAAGAAAGAGCTTCTGCCAATTGGAATATCGATGAAATCGGCAGGCGCTATGCCAAGTGAAATAAGATGTGTGGGAAGAAAAATACTTCATGATTTCACTTCTACATGGAATCTATAAAAGTCAAAAATACCAAAACAGAGAGCAGAATGATGGTTACCGGGTCCCAGGATAGGAGGAGAAAAAGTGCAAGGGCACAGACCTGCCATTATGTCAGATGAATAAGTCCAGACACCTGGTGTACACCTGGGTGACTATAGTTAGCAATATTATATTGGGGACCGGAATTTGCCAAGAGAGTGGATTCCAGGTGCTCTGACCACAACCTCTCCAAAAGGTAACTATGGGAGAAAATGGATCTGTTAATTTGCTTGCCTGTATTAATAGTAACTATTTCACTATGTCTATGTGTATCAAAACATCACGTGTGTGCCTTAAATATATACACCGAGAAAAAGAACAGTAACAAGACTCACAGCTAATCCCTGAGCAAGAACCATGAAGCAGAAGAGGGAAAAACACCACCTTCGTGAATGAAAAAGGTCCTGCACACCTTAAAAAGATAAAGGATATAATAAAAAAAAATTTATGCCAAGGAATTCAAAAACTTAGATGAAAAGAACAAACTTTTTAAAGATAATGGAATGACATCTGTAAAATGCTGAAAGAAAAACCAATCTCAGCTAAAACTTCTGTACCTAGGGAAAAAATCCTTCAAGGCTAAAGGTGAAATAAAGATGTTTTCAAACCAATAAAAACTGAGGATATTTGTTGTTAGAAAACGTACACTACAAGAAATACTAAAGGGAGTTTTTAAATGATCCGAGACACAGGTAGAGAAATACATTAAGCAAAAAGAGCAGCACAGAGAATAAACATGTGAGTGAACACACAAGAATGTTTACTGCTCGAAACAACACTCATAACGATGTCTGGATTTAGACATGTAGATATAAAATATACAACAATAATAGCAGAAAGGGTGGGAAAAAGGTAAACGGAATTAAAACTGCCATAAAGCTCACATATTAGCAGAGAAGGTGTCAAAGAACCTAGGCGGCTGTCAGGAGCGAATTAAGCATATTAATGATCTCCAGAGTAACCACGAAACACCACCATGGAAAACAAGAATGGAGAAGACAAAGTGGAGTAATAAAAAATACTTGATGAATTCGAAGCAAAGTAAGAAAGGAGAGGGAAAAGATGGACAAGTTGAAAACAAATAGTATGATCATAGGCTTAAACCCAACCAACAACAGTGTCAGTACTCACATTAAATGTAAATAGAATAAACACTTCAATTGAAAGACAAAAACTGTCAGACTAGATAAAAAGATTAAGCCCAGTTGCATGCCTTTTATGAGAGACAAACTTTAAATATAAGGACATGAAAATGCATACTATGTAGACTCCAACCAGAAGAGAGTTGACTCTGCTACGTTAATGTGGATCATATACATGGAATGTCAGGTTATGTGCCTTTCCACACGACCAGGAAAAATCTGGAATGTCTCGTGCTGACAAAGGAGTTCACAGATTTAAAATTAAATGTGTTTGCACAATTATATGTTAATAAATACAGCTTCAGAATGTAGAAACAAAAATTGATAGAACTGGAGAGAGGCAGAAGCCGATCTACAATCACGATTGGAGACTTTCGTACACTATTTTCAGTGATTGACTCGACAGGCAAAAATTCAGTAGGGATATGGATTCGAACGTGATGAATGAATAGGACCCAGTGGGCACATACAGAACTCTGCACACAACTATACCAGAGGATACGTTCTTTTTAAGTACACGTAGAACATTTACCAAAGTAAATCAGTCTACTGGGCCATGAAGCAAGTCTTCACACATTTCAAAAAATTAAAATCTTACAGAGGATATTCTCTAATGACAGTGAAATGAAACTAAAAATAAATGACAGAAAGATAGTAGAAAAGCACACAAATGTTTGGAAATTAAACAATGACCCACAGGGGAAGATTAAATTACCAAGGAAAATGTTTTGAAGTAGACAATGGTGAAAATATGAATATTAAAAATTGTGGCACAACATTAAAATAGTGTTTAGAGGGAAACTGATAACCCCAAATGTGTATATTGAAAGAGCACATGAAGAAATAATTAAAATCCACTCTCTAGATGTCTATCTCAAGAATATAAAAGAACAGCAAATTAAAGTCGAAGAAAATAAATAATAAAGATAAGATCAGATATCAATGAAATGAAAAGCAGATATACAACATAGAAAATCAAAGCCAAATTATGATATTTAAAAATATTAATAAAATTGAAAATCCCCTAGCATGAACAAGGAAGCAAAAAGAGAGAGAAAACCACTATCATGAATGAAAAAAGGTACATTGCCAAGACCCTATAAACTTTAAAAAGATAATAGAAGATATTATGAAAAATTTTATGCCAAGAGATTTGAAAGCTTAGACGAAAAGAATAAACTTTTTGAGGAGCACAACCTAAAAAAAAAATTGACATAAAGAAAAATAGCTATCTGTTTGTAAAAATTGAATCAACAGTGAGAAACTTTCCCATAAAGAAAACCCAGGTGGGGTCACTGGCTAATTTCCCCAAACCTTTAAAAATAATAATACTCATCTGGAAAATGTACTTTCAGAGAAGAGAAGAAAAGGGAATACTTCCTACTCAATTTCATGGACACAACATGACCCTAATAGCAAAACGTGACAAAGACACTACAAAAAATAAATAAATTATAGGCCAGTATCTTTCAGGAACATACGCACAAAAAATCCTAAAAAAAAAAAAAAATTAGCTATTTTAATCTGGGGATAGTAAAAGCAGAATCTATCATGACCAAATAGGTTTATTCAAGGAATTCAGGGTTAGCATTTAAATACAAATAAATGTTATTCATCACATTAACGGGGGAAAGACAAAACCATAGGATTATCTCAATAGATGAAGGAAAAAAATTTATAACATTCAATACCCATTCATTATTAAAATATCCAGAAAACTGGTACTAGAAAAGGTCTTTCTAAATATGATAGTGTTTATTAAAAAACAAACAAACAAAAAAAAACCTACAGCTATATTTCAAAATAACGAGAAAAGAAGATTGGAATGTTCCCAACACAGTGAAGTGATAAATGTTTGAGGTGGTGGGTACCCTAAACAGCCTGGCTTGGTTGTTACGCATTGTTTGCATGTATCAAAATATCTCATGTACCCCATAAATATGTGCAATTAGTATGTATCGATAAAAAACTTAACCAATAGCTAGTAGCATCCTTGGTATGGAAATAGTGCCTACTCCCCCAGTGGGGTCAGGATGCCCAGGGCCGTAACTGCTACCGGACGCTGTGCTGGAAAAGTGGGGCCAGAGGAATAAGCAAGAATAAATACATATGTGAAGATGAGAAAGGAAGAAATGATTCACAAACAACATAATTGCATAGATAGAAAATTCAAAAAAAAAACAATCTACAACTAAAACACTTAGAATTAACAGGTGAATTTAGAAAGGTCACCAGGAATGTGGTCAACATAGAGCCCATTTTGTTTCTACTCATTGGCAACAAAACCTGGGAAAAACATTAAATACTGTTTAATATAGCATCAAAAAAATCCTGTCTGTGGCCATACCACCCTGAACGTGCCCGAGCTCGTCTGATCTCGGAAGCTAAGCAGGGTCGGGCCTGGTTAGTACATGGATGGGAGAAAATCCAATACCTATGAATAAATTTGTTTTTTTTTTCAAGTGCAAGACCTCTACATGAAAAACTATATAATTTTACTGAAATAAAGAAGACATAAGTAAATGGAGAGATAGCCCTTGCTCATAGGTTATAAAATTCATTATTTCAAAAATATCAATTCTTCCCAAATTGATCAGATTCAATGTGATCCCAACCAAAATCCCAGCTGCCATTTTCAGGCAAGTTGACAAACCAATTCTACAACGTACACGGAAAAATCCACAGGACCTGGAGGAGCAGAGTTGTGAGAAACAGAAAGTCAGGAGACGAGAACTCTCCGGTACCGAGACCTGCTGTGATGTCAGATTGATCAGGACCACGTGGCATTTCTGCAATGACGGATCAAAAACAGAGAGAATAGGAAATACAGACACACATATGTGCTCACTCGTGTTATGAAAAGGCACCTGAGTCCCATGGGGATAAGACAGATCTTCCACGTGTGATAATGAGGCAACTGGACGTCCCCAGGGAGGGAAATGCCACCAGCTGCCACACCTACTTCAAGCTGTAGCCAAAAATTAACGGGAGATTTATTGTAGCTCTAAATGCAAAAGGTAAAACAAAGTTTCAGAAAGAAAACATAGGAAGATTTTTTTCATCGTCTTGAGTAGGAATATATTTCTTACAACAAGAAGCATTAACAGAAGGAAAGAAACTTGATAAATTAGACATATTAACATTAAAGAACTTTGTTTATTAAAAATCACCATTAAGTGAGTAAAATCTTGCAAAACATATGTCTAAAAGTAAACGTGTATCCAGAATATATAAAGAATACTTTCAAATCAATAATAAAAATCTACCTAATTTTTTAAAATGGACAATTAAACAGGCAAATCACAAAAGAGGATATTCAAACAGCCAATATGCATATGAAAAGGTTTCCAACGTATTTATCAAAAATGCATATTAACACCTTTCGTACCACATAGAAATCTCTAAGACATACACTAGGGACCGCACGTTTTTGGGCAAACTGCATGTTATTTAAATCATCATAATTACAGTGAAAAACGAGAAAGCTCGTGAGTGGTCCTTAACAGATGATGCGCAAAACAGGAGAAAACTCGTGAGTGGTCCTTAAGGTGTTAAAACCACAATTAAATACTTAGACACACAAGAATGACTAAAATTAAAAAAGACAAGAAGTTGTGAAATATGGAACAATTAGAACTCAAGAAAACCACTTATGATATGTTGAGGTTAATCATACGTGTGTTTTATGACCGAGCAGTATTTCTCTGGAGTGCGAACCCAAGAGAAATGAGTCCCTCCAGCTCCAAAAAGACATGCACAATAATGTTCACAGCACCTGTATTCCTAGTAACCAGGAATTGCAACTAAAATGTCCAAAAACAGAACAGGCAAGTTGTGGAGTGTTTATACACCAGGACACAACAGCACAATAAAAACGTAACTACTATTACACCCCAAAAAATGGATAAACCCCACATATGTGCACAACAGAGTGACGAATGTGTGATTCCACAAGTATGAGGCTCTAGACCAGGCAAAATTGACTTTTAGTGACTGAAGCCAGCACAGTGGTTACCACGGTTACGTCCCCTTTGTCTCTCCTGTGAAGGGTTTTAATGGAGCCTTCTAGGGGGTTGGTGTTTGTGGCCTTGAGGTGGGTGGTAGTTACTCAGGTATATCACCGTGTGAAAGTGTGTCAAGCTGTGGGCTTAAGATTAGTGTACTCCACTGCATATACATGCATATGTAATAGCTTAATCAGAAAGAATAAAGGCGATAATGTACAATCATTATAAAAATATAGTATACACATGCACACATATAGGAAAAGTCTGGAAGAATATACATCAAACATTAATGCTTGGTTGATTCTGGGTGCTAGGTATACAGGATATCTTTATCCATGTTTAAAATATCTGTATATTCTTGCTTTCTTCAATTCCAGAAAAGCTTGAATATCACGTGCGTGATTTTCGTGAAAGATGTGAAAGGCGGCTAATAAAGGATCAGCAAGGCAGGCCATGTTTCATTCACTCCACGTCCTGCTTTGATCAGACTGAGAGGAGAACACACGGAGTCCAGGTTCCGGGCCCTGCCCCGTTCCTCCTCAGGTGTGAGAAAACCAACCCAGAATGCTGCCTGGCAGCGCAGCTCATTCCGGAGATCCCAGCGCAGGTGGGCTGCGTGGTCCTAGGTCCCCTCTCGGCCAGGTGCGACGGCAGAGAAGCCCTGTGTCACCTGCGGTCCCACTCCCCTGGGCCCTCCGACTTTCAACACAAGTGCTCCAGAGCGAGACGGCAGAGCCCCGGTGCCTGGCTGGCCGCTGTCACTTCCTGAGCGTGGCGTCCGTCTTACAGCGGGGAACAGAGAAAGCCCTTTCTGTTGCCACCCACGCGGGCGGCCCCTTGGCAGCCACTCCTCCTTTCGCCGCCCGCTCCCTGGTTGTTCCGCACGTGGGGGCCGCTGTCACAGAGGTGACCATGTCCACCTCATAGTCACTGCAGCAGACAATTCTTATGTCTCGTTGTAACCTACTTATTCCACCGGGATCAGCATGCTTTCCCGGGCTGCTTCTTACAGCCGTAAGCAATTATTGCTACGTCTTTTCCCTTTACGACTCACCATTAATGGACTCCACACAATTCCTTGACCTGTGGAATTGCAAACGGCATTCTCAGGCCGGGAACGCCCATGGGGGTTACACAGTGTTCACAGAGAGGGGGCTAGTTATCCCAAGGACTGTCAGTGAAGGTTACGGAATTATGCACTTTCTGAATCATGTCAATAAGAAATCCTACCCTTAATGTGCATTTGAGTTTGATGGAGGACCAACATGCCTTCAGCCTCACCGGGGTCGGAGAACTGTATTTATCGACTTTCTATAAAGCACCAAAAAGCCAATGAATCAGCCCCTCTGATCTGATTACGAGCATCAAATTTAGGATCTGTGCTTTCTTTATACAAAAATCTAGTTACAGAAACTCATAAATCTTTAAAGAAGCCATACATTAAGCCTTTTTTTTAAAAAAAATATGGTATTTATGGGGTTGTAGATTTCATTCTGAAGCATGGATCAATGAAGAGCAGCCCTGCGGTGAGCTTTTGCATAAGGGAAAAAGAGGGAAAATCAGCACATTTAAAGGGAAAATATGAGCTTCATCACAGCTCGCTAATTGTAGATGAAATTAAGGCTGCAATAATTGTCATTCCTGCGGCACCGGCACCCTCTCCAATCCACTCCGCGCAGAGAGTTGAGATAAATGTAAAACCCAAAAAAGCAGACACCTGAAGACAAATGCATCCTACTCCATCAAGCCTGCAGTTAATCACTGAGGCCCCAAAAGCTACTTAATTACGGTAACCAAGAAAAGCCGAGCACAATTACGCAGTTTAAAAGGTTTCAATCAGAATGATGAATGGTGGTCTTTCGGTAGCTTATTCACGTGTTTAGAAACTTATTTTTGTTTTGTTTTTTTCTCAAAAGAAAAAAACCCAGAAGGTCAGCATACCTCTGCAGACTTTTTGGTTGGAAATCTCCAGCTGCACAAAACTGAAGAGCATTCCATCACATTAGCGCTCAGAATGGCCAGGGAAGCACCAGGATTCGAAGGGAAGCGTCCCTGGGGCTTGTCTCACCGGGCCTCGTCCTACGGGAGAGACTTGGACCCAGACGGGGAACTGGGCACCAGGTCACACTGCCAGTGGCTCCCAGCCCCTCGCCCGGGACACCCCGCTCCCCCAGAAACCTCCCTCGTGATGCACTTGGCATCTGGTTAATTGAAATGAAAGCAACATGCTGAACACAAAGAAAGGACATGCTGAGATATAAAATACAAAGGACAAAAGAAACACAAAGCTACAAAGCAGCCTTTAAGCTAGAGGTACGTGTTATGTCTTCCGTGGAGAATTCGAGTGCTCAGAAAAACGGTGCCTTCAAAGACTGGAAACACCACTCTGCTCCTCTTTCTTCTTACCCTTCCCTGCACCTTTGAAAAAGATGATGGGGTGACATACTCACCATTTTTACTTTAAACACATCATGAAAACTTCATGAAAGGAACCCTAAGTTTCCACTTAATAGCTGCTCTACACGGCGCGGCAGTTGTCGGGGCCTGCTCTCGGCCAGCCTCGCTCCACGCACGTGAACATTCAGCCCCGCGGAGCAAAGGCTGTCTGTGGCCTTCATTTCACTGGGGTGGGGAGAGTGGGACTCGGGAGAGGTTGTTGGCGCTTACCCCAAAATGGATTTCACGCAGCCCTGCCTGTCCTGCAGTAAACACTCGCGCGGTTCCTGGTAAGGGCCAGGTGAGACTGCATTCGCTTCCTGTTCCGGCTGCAACAAATGACCACCAGCTCAGCGGCCTAAGAAAAGCAAGTATGTTCTCCCCCAGTCTCGGAGGTCAGAAGTCCACAACCGAGGTGTCGTGTCGTGGGGCTGTGCTCCTGCCCGGGGCTCTAAGGAAGAGTCGGCGTCTCTGCTGCGGGCTGCTAGAGGCCACTGCATTCATTCCTCGGCTGGCGCCCCACCCTGCACCTCCGGGGCATGTCCCTCCACCCCGAGCAAACGTTAGTTGGTTCTCTCACTACTTCTCCTTTTCTGCCCTTGACCTGCCTCCTCTTAAAAGGACACTTGTGATGACATTGGGCCGGCCCAGGTCATTCAGCGTGATCTCTCCCTCTCAAGTCTTTTCATTTCATCACATCCACAAAGTCCCTTTTCCCATGAAAGGCAACAAATGCACAGTTTTCAGAGACCGGGACGTGGATATCTTTGGGAGCCGCTATCCGCCTACCACAAGCACGGTGCGTGGCGCAGGGGATCAAAGGCTGAAGTGGGACGTCTGCCCTCCCAGGAGGTGGTAAACCAGGCAGGTAAATCAGACAGGTAAACCAACATGCCAGAAGCCACCTGTGCAGCGCCCAGGAGCAGAGTGTGCTCCAGGGACCCAGAGAAGAGAGGGGGCGTCTGCACAGGGGCCGGGGGAGGCTCCCCAGTGGTGAAGTCGCAAACAGACTGTCTCGGGGCGCCTCCCACCAGCCCCACCTCACTCGCGATACTGTGGCCACGTCGACCTGCTGGGGCTTGCTGTCCTGTGTCCCAGGCAGAAGTGCCGGGTTGAATGGTGCACACAGGCAAGAAGGGCCTCCCTCGTGTGCACCCTCCGCGGGAGCGCAGAAGCGGCTCCCGGGGCACCGTCCCAGCTGCGCGAAAACTGAAGATGGAATCCGAGGCCGTTACCTGCACGTGTCTGCAAGGAGCTGAAAAGGAAGTTTAGTGGGGTCCAGTCTGCCCGGGAGTCGGGGTAATGTGTTTTTATTTCCAAATAGTCTCACTTCCACGCTCATAACTAAGAGTGATGGTGCCAAACAGATGGAAGTCAGCTCACCCGAGCTCTGCGGGACGTAAACAACGCAACTAGGTCACCCAACAGTCGGTGACCCGGGGCCCAGGCGGTTACGCTATTGCATCAACGGAAAATTCAGATCGAGACGTGAGAGCACAAAGCCGATACTGACGTGAGCTCTTGGGTACGAGGCCGGGTGTAACAACACGAACCACCAGGTAACCAGGCAGATTCTTTTTAACCACTTCGGTACCAGCGTCAACTACAGTCGACAGCCACAGATGAACGCGAACGTCGACTTTAGCCGACAGCCGTGATATGAAGGTGCACAGCCGAGCGTCGACTTTAGTCGACAGCCAAACGCTTTTGCTTTTATCTCTGCAGTTGCAGTGTGCACGTTCAGCTAATAAGTGACTACGAATCTGTGACCTTTTAACAAGTCCTTAGTAGGAGTTATTATAGTTATTTTCCTAAAGCTGCCTGTAAAGTGAAACAAGCTTTCAGTGCTTTAAAGCTTTCCTCATCACACAAGAGCAAAGCGGATTCGTCGTCAATGCACAGCACACACTACCGTGCGGACTGTGAGTGCCGGCTGTGGGCCAGGCTTCGCGGCCGGTGAGCGCCATACTGAAGTGCTTTAAAAAAAATATTAAGGGGGTACACATGTTTTTGGTACCTGGATCGCTTCTGCAATGCTTGGGTCACGATTCGTCACTCCCAGGAGTGACTGTGGGTTCCAGGGAGACAGCGCTGAGCAGTAGCGTGGACACCACAGCTCCCGGCAGCCAGGCCCCCGCCGGGCCTGAGCACCCCTCCCCTCCCCCGTGACATCAGCGGTGACACACGCGTGTCGGAGGAGACAGTCCCTGGTGGAAACTGAAACCGCGTCCCTCCGGATGTGCCCTTAGACCCCTGGCCTTCGCGCCGCCTGCGTCCGGGGCACGTCTGCGCTCTGACATCACCACCGGGGATCAGGTCTGTTGGAAAGTTCTGACTCGGGTCGCAGATGACCGGAAGCTCAGCGTGTTGTGAGGGTTGAGAAGGGCGGGCAGGGGCCGTGTGTCTACGCCTGGCTCAGGGCTCCACTCAGACCCCGAGCCGGGACTGGAATTCCCGCAGCAGCCGGCAGCGTCACTCTGCACACAGCGCGGGCACCGCGTGGAAATTCAAAAGCTCTCAGCTTAGAGCCCTGGGGGCCCCGAAGTGTGCGAGCTGCGACACATTGAGAGGAAATATCCAGCCGAGCGGAGAGGCCGTGCTTTTGGGTTTCTTTTCATTAAGTAAAGTAAATTGCAGTTCAGAATTTGTTTTAGAAAGTGATTTTGTAAACCTATTATTCTTGTCTCGGAACTCACGAGTCAGACGTTGCCTTGAGATGTCTCTTCATTAAATCCTGTCACCGAGAGCGGCATGAGCAAGATAAATTCATCCCTGTCTAAAACCGAACCCGTGAGGCGTAAATAAGGGTGTTGCTGGAAGCTTCCGCGGGGGCAGGAGGAGAAGCCCGACATGGGCCCATCCACACGCAACAGGAAGGCCAGCCCAGGGACTGCTTGACCCGAGTCCTCAGGGGAAATCACCTCCCACCTGGACTCGTGAATAGACCAGACCCAAAGTGTCACAGCAGGAATCCTCGCTCCGCACAGGGAGTAAGGTGGTAACCACCTGTGCTCAGGTGAGTCTCGTTCCAGAAAGGGCTTTACAGGTGTGCTCTCCTCTCCCTGCAGGAAGCAGGCAGGACAGGCAGGGCCCAGCCAGGTAAGGAGCCCCAAGCCTGGGGAAGGGTGCAGGCCTGCACCTGGGGTCCAGGGCGGCGGCAGCAGCATTCACACCGGGGCCTCTGACTTCCCAGGTCTTCCCACCTGGGCCACCTCGGCCACCAGCATCGCGGTGACTGTCAGCGAGAAAGCAGGAGGCGCGGCAGGGGTGGGGGGAGTGTGTGCAGTGGTCATTTGCACCCAGGTGTTTGCGACCAAGGGACCCATACTGAGTTGGGGTATTTATAGCCTCTGTCCCGATCCTTGCCCCCAAGTACCAAGGCCCAGCCCACTTGCCCTGGGAAGGAGAGGCTCAGTCTACTGTGGATCAGAGGCTCATTCCCCCTTCCAGAACCCTCACTCACAACAACGCTCGTTCCCAGCTGATTCGGTCTTGTCGTCGAATTAAAGCTCCTGTGTGACCCGAGAAATCCCAGGAAAAAAAACGCAGAAACTCTCAAAGGGACGAGGATGCATCAGAAGGGGCAGGAAGTGGAAGTAGATCTCTGGCCCCCAGCTGCTCTGTGTGGCCACGCAAGCAGGGAGCCCCCCGGGCCCTCCAGTCCTGCCTCTATTTCACTTCCCACACTCAGTCCTTTATTTGAAGCCCTTGCACACGGCAGGGCTGGAGGAAGTGCCGGAACCAGCCCTTTCCGAGGCTGACTCTCTGCCCTGGACTCTCCATCCTCAGGGCAAGTTGCCCCTTGGAGGGTCGTCTGCGCTCAGAGGTCTCAGTCGTGGCCCCACAAGGATCTAAGTTACTCTAATGACACTGAACCTCCAAAGGCGGGTATGTGGGTCTTTATCCTCCCCTCCCCAGGTGTCGCCTTGACTGACACAGACCGCTGACCCCAAGCCCTGTATCTGTAATGCCTTTGGGCTCTGGAACCTGAGGTTTGGGTGGAGGCCTTGGGCAAACCTCACAGCCTGTCTCCCCCCATCAGCTGCACTCCAAGTGCTCCCGGCCCCCCTCGAGCCGCCGTCCTGCTGTGTTCTGTGATAGTGGCTGCAGAGGGATGGCCAAGGTCAGCCGGGGAGGTCATCCCCAAGAGCTGCCTTTTGGACGCTTTGGAATGAAGAGGCCGAGGCTAGGAGGGAAAGAAAGAAAGCATCCGCACATCCTTCACCCCGGCACCTCCGGACACCCGCAGCCAGCCCTGCCCCCTGCAAGGGGCGATCCTATTAAGCCTGATCACCCAGCACAGATATAAGTGTTCCAAGCTGAGAACAAATGAGTTGCAATTTAGCCTTGAGGCTTTTTTTTTTTTACCTCTCTTATCTGCAGCATTTAGGAAAGTGTGTCAAGACCGTGACCTCCAGCAGGCCGCTGGGGCAGGCAGGGCAGGCACAGGTGCCTTTGGAAAGCCTGGCGGAGCACCCTCGGGTGCAGGTGAGCAGAAGGTACACAGCTGAGGGCAGGAGAGGGGAGAAGGGGTGATAAGTCATCATGCAGGAGCCGCAGGAAGCAGCTCTGCCTCTTAAAGGTGGGAATACAGGGTCTCGTTCCAAATTTACCTCCTCTCTGTGCACTCACCTTACCACGCTGGAATGGCAACAGTCCCTGCCGCGGTGATGGGTGGGCCGTGCGGAGAGGGCGGTCCGGGGTCAGGGACCAGGCTCGCTGCTCAGTGTCATCTTCCGGGCAGACAGCCAGTGGGGTCAGGGAGCAGGAACAGCAGAGGGAAGTCCCAGGGATTTACGGGGATGCATTTAGAAGGGGAAAAAAACCACTAGTTTGAAAGCGTTAGGAGGAAATGCAAATGATGAGAGACCGCTGCTACACACACATTCCAGTGGCGCAAGCCCAGAGCCCTGACGACAGGAAATGCTGGCAGGGACTCGGAGCAACGGGAATGCCCAGTGACTGTCGGTGAGAAGACAGCACGCTGCAGCCACTTTGGAAGAGAGTCTGGTGGCTTCTTACAAAACTAAACACTCTTACCACATGACCCAACAATTGTGCTCCTTGATACTTACCCCAAAGATCTGAAAACTGATATCTACACAAAAACCCGCGCACAAAGTCTGCAGCAATTTTATTCATAATTGCCAAAACTTAGAAGCTACCAAGATGTCCTCCAGCAGGAAAATGGATAAACTGTGATACATAAAGACAAAAATGACATCAATGTTATTCAGTGCTAAAAAGAAACAAGCTAGCAAGCCGCGAAAAGACACGGAGGAAACTTAATGCGTGTGACTTAGTGAAAGAAGCCAGTCTGAAAAGGCTACAGACTGTCTGATTCCAGCCATATGACTTTCTGGAGAAGGCAGAACTACTGAGACTGTAAAAAGATTGGTGTCGCCAGGACTTGGGGGGAGAAAGGGAGATGAACAGACAGAGCACAGAGAATTTGGGGGCAGCTGAACTCCTCTGTATGATGCTACAGTGGTAAGCTGTAGGTTTTTCAAAACCCGTAAAATGTACAACATCACGAGTGAACCCTAATATAAACTGCTATGGTTTGAACGTGTACCCCAAACTCAGATGTTGGAAACTTAATTTCCAATGCAACGGTGTTGGGAGGAGAGGCTTAATAAGGGGTGTTCGGCCGTGAGGGAGCAGCCCTCGTGAATGGAGTAGCTGGCAAAAGTCTCATGTTGTTCTAACACATTGAAATTAATTTATTGTGCCAAAAGAAAGTGCTCTTTCAATTTGTATGCGTCTTAAAAACTGCCAAAGCTTCAGGTTTTCTTTTATTTTGTCAGACATTGAGTTTTCACACCTAAATCTTGCTGTGCCTTCAGGAAATTTCTAAAAACCAAAAATATATCAATATATAAATGATTTACTTTAAATCTGGAATGTGCTGGGTTTGTATATATAAAGAAAACTTACAAAATTTACTGACAGCAAAAACATTTTTAAAATATCTTATCAGAAATGCATTGTGGTTCGTAAAGCCTCCTTTGATGATTGTAGACACACTCACACACACACAACTGAAAAAATGAAGGGATGATCCAGGAAATTCAGATTTTTAAAAAATGTTTAAGTTTGTGTAATGCCGCGAATGCAAGGGTCTTCATTCTGGCCTGAACTATTAGAATAACCTGCTTTCCAATTCCCTGAGAAGAGGCATGAAGGAGCAAAGACTGGCATTTCCAAATACCCAGTGTTGGCTTTTACTTGGGTTTTGGACTCTAGAGGTGCAGGACTTTGCATCATTCACACCTGCCGCTTTGCAACAAACACAGCTGGCGTGGGTGTCCCCAGGTGTCGCCGAGCCCCAGACCCTGCCCTGGCAATGGCCGCAGCTGGGGCTCCTCCCTGCCCACCTGCCCTGCTGGCCGACCTCCTGCTCCCTCGCCAAGCGGCAGAAGGCAGCACTGTGCAGGCCACAGCGCCACCGTTGCTACGGAGACCCCACAGAAGTCCCCACTCCTTACCAAAGCCACAGCTCCAGCAAGGGCAGGCAGGCGTGTGCACCTCGGTAGGAAGCTTCTCCCTCTCCTTTGAAGTAGGCACCTCTGGGCAGCGAAAGCTCAGAAGACATTTGATGTTGTCACTTGGGCTGAAATTTCTATGTGGTTTAAACCATTATAAGTGAGGAAGCAGCAACCTCCCGACACTAATCCTGTCAACAACATAAGGTAGATTAGATTTGCTTTAATAATATGGATAATTACTAGCATTTCAAATTTAATTAAGGAAGATGCTTCTGGCTTTATCTGTACTGTGTTTCCTGTCTCTGCTCACCTAACATCTAGGGATTCACAAGAAAAGGAACTATTTACACAAAATCTTTAGGGCATCCGAAGCCCGCGATACTCTTCTTTTGCCAGCCTGGGGCTCTACGGACATTGTTTATATGCCAACCTGCCCCTCCCACCTGCAAATACTCCCCTGGGGCACGCACTCTGCCGTGGTGCCCGGGGCCATGGACGAAAGGTGACCACGGCATCAACTGCCTGGGGGGATGGGGTGGCACACAGGCTCCTGGGGGCAAGGCTGGGTGGGGGCTCTGAGTGCAGTGGGAGCTCCCCGGGAGTCCCGTGAGGTGGCACTGGGGGGCTTGTGCGGGAGGCAGCGGGCCGGTGGGGCAACCCACAAGACGAGGAGGGCGGGAAGAGCGTAGATTCCACACGGAGGGAAACCTCTGTGCAGAAACACAGAAATCATTAAAAGCTTTTGCTCCCCACCCCCCACCCAGGTTCAAAAATAATGAGATTGAGGTTGTTTGGAAAAAATATGAGCCATTCCATCCGTCTCACGACACCTGGGATGTGGTGTGTGGACCACAGTGGCTGGCACGGATCCTGAGCGTTTCACTCCTGTAGACACTCGGCAGCTCCGTGGTCAGGTTTCTGGTCCAGTCTGCCTCCTGCATCCCCATGGGAACCCACCTGACGGGCAGAGTGAGAGCAGAGGTTCCTGGCGTTTACCTGTAAGGAACCCCATCTTTTGTGAGAGTCCATGAAGTTCCTGGTATTCCCACTTCACTTTGAGATTGATTCGCAGTTCGGGGTCTTTCAAGAAAGCTGAGGCTTGTTCCCCAGTTGTGAACATTCTGCCCCTCTCAGACCCGTGGCTGCCCTGCCACACTGCGTTTCTACAGGGGCCTTTGGGGACAGGAGGTCTTTGGGCGGAACACCTTTGCCTTCTTGTCCTTCCTTCCAGCTGATCTCTTTCCGTTCATCCTGATGAGCCCTCACACGGCTGGGAAAACCGTCCCATGCCCGCCAACAGCATTGTCTTTGCAGCTATTCATACACCGGCCGTGAGCACCACAGATTATTGAACCACTTTCACCCTCGATTAGGGTTATCAGCGCTGGAGACTATAACGCACATCTGGGAGGATAAGGAGAGTGATCTCATTCATTACATAAAAATGATGGAATCAGATTTTCCAGAGAATCAATACCTTGAATAAACATCTATTTTTACTAAAGTAGGACACACAACTTTGTTCAATATTGTGAAGCACAGAAGATACAAAACAGAGCCAATAATACTATTCCAAAGTTTTTTTCTTCTTGAGCTTAATTTGGAGCAGATCTTCCTTGCAGAGTGTCTCATGAATTGCAGTCACCAACCACCCAACACTGCGTGAGCACCTAACCCTGCAGTAACTGGGACTGCGCCCAGCGCGGGAACCAGAGGACAAGGGGGGACAGAGCAGGGGCCCCTCCCCTCCAGGAGACCATGGGCGGGTGAGGGGCAGCAATTATTACCAATCAGGAGACTCTCCCAGGTTCTGAACAAATATTCAGAGCCATAAGCATTACATGCAATTAACACTTAAAGTCTTTATTAAGTTTAAAGTGGAATAGTAATGCTATTGCCTAATAGTGACAGTTTTTAGCCAATGTATCCTGCCCTGATATCCTGAGATAAAATTTTGTCTAAGGCCCCGAACCCACTGCCCAGAAAAGCAGGAAAAGTGGGAAGGGAACACTTGGGTTTCCCACTGCAGTTTGCAGACAGCGGTAGCTCCCGTGTAGTAGGAGAAGCCACCGATTGGCCCCTGAAATGTGCCCAGCACCTGCTCTCACCTCCCCACCCTAATGCCACCCCGCCTCCCCATCACCTCCCTGGAGACCACGCCCGACCTCCTTGCTCCCTGCCATTCCCCTTCTGGACCTCTCTGGACCCGGCTTCCAGATGGCTCCTCCTGAGGGCCTCTGGGCCTCGTCCTCTGCCCTGCTCAGCCCCTTTCCCCAAGGGAAGAGTACTCGGTTCGACCTTTGAGGCCTGATTCTGTCTCTCCCCATCTACTCGGCAGAACACAAGCCCCAACAGAACCAAAACCTGTGCTGTCCCCCACCCCCCACCCCCTCTCTCCCCCGCTCCCCCTCCCCCTGGGTCGGTCTGAATACCACCTTCCTGAAGGCCCCCGGATTCTCCTGCTGCTGGCTCCCCTCTGAGATGTCAGAGCACTGGGTCCACTCGAGTGATCGTGTGTGATCTGCCGCTGCGACACTCTGCAGTGACCCCACCTCAGGCACCGTCTCCCCACTGGATTGTGGGTTCACATCCCGACCCTTCCTCTTCCCACTCCCTTCCCTCCACCCACCAGCAAAGAGCACAGGCCTCTGAAGGACGCAGGCCTCCGCCCTGAATGCATAATCACTGCATGAATTAAACTGAAGTCAGGTTCAGATGGGAATATGTAGATGCACCAGCTCTGGAATTTAGCACAATATGCAAAAGCAAATAAACAGCAGGTGGAAAATATAAGACATTGCACAATTTTTGTTTTGCAGAAAATTAGCATGCACTAAAGAATGCCATAATTCATAGGAAAACAGAAGAGGAAAATATACATGGTATTCCCCTGCACAGAGCACAAACAGCTATTTCTCTAACGGCCAGATTTGATGGTGGTGGCATCCACTTGTTGGTTCATTCATTTGTGAGATGTACTGACTGTCGCACACCTGGCCGTGTGGAAGGCACTGGGAGCTTCACAGGGAACGGCAGCCTAGTCCTTGCCCCCCGCATTTTCCCCAGTATAGAAACAGCTGCATATAGCAGGTAAATCTTCTACATCCTTCTCACGGTTCCACAGACTCCACTGAAAAAAAAAGCACAAATGAAACAAAAAAAAAACCCTATGGTCTGGGGCAACTGACAGGCAGGTGCGTAGCTTTCCACATCTTAACGGCTTGAGAGCATCGCTGTCCCTGCGCGGCACAGAGAGGAGGCCATTACGATTCTATCGGTCACCAAACAAGCGTAGTTTACATTCTATGCAGCCTAAAAAGCACTTAAGACGTGACATGTGATTTAGAATGCTGTTTTGAGAATTATTCTTTAAAAACTATTGGTGTTTGGGAGACACTGCATGTTGGCTTGTGATTTGAATCTCAGGAACATTTGTTCCTCGACACTCTGCCGAAGGGAGCCCTGGGAGTGGCGTGAGGCCGAGGTCCCCAGCATGTCTGGCCCCAGGCCAGGCCCTTGTCCCGGGCACAGGCCTGGATGCCACCTGCTGCCTGAGGCCACGGCCCCACATGTGGCGGAGTGGGCTGCCACCTCTCCCCCAAGGAAGCCTCCCAGGAGCACAGGGAAGGAAGGAGAGGCGTTTTCAGGAAGCCTTTGGTCCCTGTTGGGCTAAAGTCTTGAGAGGAGAGCATCAGTGAGCCCCGTCTTCAGCAGGAGGGGCTGAGATGCCAGAGCACAAGGTCCCCAAGGCTCGCCCACACCCGCCTTCCAGACAGGACGGATGACCCGGGCCACCGAGCCCAGCAGCCTCCTATCAGCAGCAGGACCACGGACAGCTCCTGCCACCCGCCTGGGCTCAGCTCCACGGGACCCCTGTCTCAGTGAGTATTTGGAACATGATCTGGGGCTGCTAAAGATCAAATTTCTCTGAAATGTAAGGATTTTATTGTTTTAGGTCATCCTAACTGTCTCCTATAAATCATTCATCCTTAAGATGGTCTCAGAGAAACAGACGTGGAAGGCTGCATTGGGTTCAGAAGCTTTTTCCTGGCCGTCTCCCTTGGGGGGTGATCAGCACCCTCTCCCCCCCCCCCAAGTGCTGCCCAGTCCCTCCTGCCCACGGTGGGTGCTGAGGGCTAGACGTGGCTGATCACCTGTGCCTGCAGTCCCTGTGCCCTACCTGGCACGGGTAAGGTGCCCGAGAAAAGGCCGAGAAATGAATGGACAACCCTATCTCAGGAGAGGTATCTTTCTTAAACTTTCCCCCTAAAATACACCCCCCAGAGAGCCCTGGTACAAGTTCTGACTTGCATGAAAATTCACAGGAACTCTGCATCCCACCCGTAACCTGGGATGATTGAAGCCACTGCTTGTCGGTTCAATCAACCAGGGATGTTGGTCCTGCGACCCCTTCGCCTGCTCCACGGACCTCCCAGGGGTACGTCTGCCCTGGTCTGAGAAGCTCAGGCTTCAGGGAACGGAGTGTTAAATGTGGCAGGTTGATAGTTTTCAAGCTATTTCTGCCAAGAAACTAGTTACTTGGCATTTCTAAAATTTATATCTAAATAATTATACGTGTTAATTGAAAGCATCAGAAAGCCTGCTATATGCCAAACAGTTAATTAAAAATAAGAAAGCATACGAACACAAATACTTTGCTGGTTAATAAACTTGAAATCGTAGGTTGTAATTAATCCTGCCTGGGCCCGCAGGCTGACACATGGACATCCCTAACAGTTTCGTCCTGCCCAGAGTGGAGACCTCACTCACTCATTCCTGGGAGCAGGGGCAGGTTTGAGGGGGCAAATGTGGGGGGTGGGCCAGGAGGAGGCAGGGGGCTCACCCTTGTGTGGTCCAGGAAGAGTCTGGAAGCACACTCGTTTCCTGTGTCTGCCACAACAAATCGGCACAAACCGAGTAGTTTAAAATAACAAAAATTTGTTCCCTCAACGTTCTGGAGGCCGGAAGTCCAAGAGGAGGTGTCAGCAGGGCTGATTCCTTCCGACAGCTCTGGGGACATTGTTCCAGACCCCTCTCCTGCAGGGGTCCTGGTGTCCCTCAGCTTGCAGCTGCATCACTCCAACCTTGTCTCTCTCACCACACGACCTTCTTCCTGTGAGTTTCTGGCCTCCCTGTGACAACACCAGTCTCTGGACGTAGGGCCCGTTCCACCCTCACCCAGTGGGACCACATCTTAACTAAATGCACCTGCTAAGCCCCAATTTCCAGCCTTTTGGCTGGCGGGGCACATGGGACCAGTGATGTTTCGGGGGTGTTGCCAGCACATCTGTAGCCCACCCCACCAGCTTGTGCAAGCCCGGGCACCTGAAGCAGCCAGTCCAGCTGCCCACCAGGCGCCAGGTCTCAGAATCCGGCTCCGCCTAGAGCTTCACGAGTCGCCAGGATCCTCCAGTGCCAATGACAGTATTTGGCCAGGAACAGCACCTGGCACTGCTTGTCAATTGCCTGCTTCGGGGACCCATCAGAGCTGGTGGCGGGAGACAGGGACGCACTGAGTGTGCCTTGTTCTCTGGGCGCCGTTAACACAGACGGGGAAAGGCACCCAGGATGCAGGTCTGTCGGACATAGCACCTCCCTGCATGGCTCTGATGCCAGTTTTCAGGTCACAACCACATTTTCTTTAGTTTAAAAGAGTGCATAGCTAATAAACTATTTTCATCTTTAGAAATGGCATAAATGTCATTAGAAACTAACCTGAGCTTATTGGCTTTATTTAACTCTTGGCAGGTATAGAATACATCATTAAAAATGCAATTAACTTGAGCACTGGGGGAGAAACAAGCCCATCAGATGATGTCTCTTGGACGAGAGGAGATATCTATCTATGTCTTATAAATCTTAAATTCTCATAGTCACACCCAAAGCAGGACTATGGCACTGCATTATCTCAAATTTCTCAACTTCTGGCTGTTACCGTGGATCAGATGAAAAAAAAATACAAAGACTCTCCTCCAATTAAAATATGTTCCTATAAATTAAAGTGGATTGGAAGTCAGAGGGAGGCTTGGCCAGCTCACCCAACAGAAAAACAGCGCAGTCTGTGATGGTTAATGCAAGTGTCAGCTTGCCTTGGCCATGGGCTGCCCAGACATTTGGTTAAATGTTATCCTGGGTGTGTCTGAGAGGGAGTTTCTACGTGAAATCAACGTCTGAGTCAGCAGACCGAGCAAAGCAGATTGCCTTCCCCAACGTGGGGGAGCCTCATCCAGTCGATTGAAGACCTGAGTAGAACAAGAAGGCAACATAAGAGGGAACTCCACCTGCCCCACCATCGCCTGAGCTGGGACAGCGGGTTTCCTTCCTGCCTGGGAACTAAAACTGGCACCATCGGCTCCTGTGTCTCCGGCTTGCCTGCCAACCCCAGATCTTGGGACGCGTCAGCCTCCGTAAGCACGTGAGCCAATTCCTTCTCTCCCTCCCTCTCTCTATACACACACACACACACACACACACACGAAATGCTGCAAGGTGCCACCAACTCCTGCCCCAGGAAAACTGGCAGTGACTGTCAACGTCCCCATTGCCCCCAGAAGATGATCACAAAAACAGAATAACCCAGTGTCAGTCCACTTCCCAGAGACCAGGGTGACCCGCCGGGCTGGAGGTCACCTTCTCAACAAGCACCATGCACTCAAATCTTCTTTGACACAAAAAGGTCTCACTATCAATCAGTGCTAATTGCAGGTTTCTGCACGACTCTCCTGGCATAGGCTGTTTTGCAAAAATTACATTTCATTACATTTCACACTAATCAGCTTCAAGAGCAGAGTGCAAAATTAACTTGAAATAATTTCATGCTCTCAAGTAACCTTTATTTTCTAAATTGTGGTGTTTTGCAGTAACTATTTTATCCCACTGTATAATAACAGTGTTCTTTGCATTAGGGTATAGCACTTATAAAACAGCTGTTATCTTAATCAAATATCAATAGCTCATCTTTATTTCAACATTAAGTCAATAGCACATGCCATTTGTTACTTCATAAACTTCAATACCATAAGTGTTATCAGTTAAATAAGTACTCTCTAAAGTGTGGTTTAATGAATCAGAACCAATTTAAAAGACAGTCTGGCTTGAAATCCTGAAATCTGCTGAATTTGATACTTCTATAAAGTATCAAAATCCTCAGGTAGCCAAACCTCCAGATGAATTTTAGACATGTACCCTCCTCTAATGAGTCCTCACATAATATGGTTTCACTTAAAATATAAGGTAGGATATAATTGTTTAATACTCACCCAACTGAGAACCTGGATCCTGCATTTGTATTTTTGCTCTTTTTCAATGTATTTTTAACACAGTTTTGGCCAAACTTGCCCCTCAGAAGCCACTATCGAAGCAAAGAAATACCATGTGTATCATAGCTCAGCGATCACATATGTAAATAAGATTTGGGAGTTTCAGTCAACTGTAAGGTGGTGTCAGACAACAGAATGACAGATAACATCAAAAAGGTCAAAGACATCTTCAACTGTGCGAACAGAAGCACCACATAGAAGGGAGCAGGAGGTCAGATCATGCCCTATAATTGGAACTTGCCTGCAGTCGCATTTAAATGCGAGCACCAGGCTTGGAAAAGAAAAGAGACAGTAGTTGTATTTCAGACGGTGAAGGAACTGAAATCAGGCCCTGTGAGGGACAGAGGACGGTCGGTCACAAGGTCTGGGTGTGTGTCACAGCAGCGGAACCGTGACTAGTCGGTAAGACCGCAGCGAAGAGGAGCTTCCTAGCACTCACGACTGAGCTGACTCGGGACAAGCCGCGGCAATAGGTCAATTGCTTATGGGTCTAGGGGAAAGCTGTAGACAGAAGACCTAGCGAGTGGTTTTCTTGTATCTGCCTTAAAAAGTAAGTATTTCACTGAAACATTCCGTGGACAGATCCCAGCAGTCTCCTTCCACCAAGGAGAGTGAGCGGGAAACCCACAAACGCCAGGGCGGCCAGAGCGTCTGCAGGGCAGAGAGAGCTGGAGGAGGGGCTGACGCGGGGAGAACCCCAGGGACCCGCGGCGGGTCCCCTGGGATGCTCAGCAGAGAACTGATGCGAGCACGCGTGTGACAACACTGCCCGAGACCGGGACAAGAACCGCCCAAAAGGATTGGGGGAGTGTCGCTGGCACCGACAGCACAGGAACGGCGCCTGTTCCCACCAGGCAAGGTGGGGAATCACAAGTTCAGGGCCCAGGTAGAGTTTTCCCTCAACGGTGGAGGAAATCAGCCCTAGATTAAAAACTGCTCTGCTTCCACCTAAGAAGCATAAAAGCCAAACCTGAAAGGATCGGACTATTTCGAGGAACTTGGCCACGGCACAGAGCAAGGCCCAAGAACATGTATAGGAACAGAACAACACCCAGCACGCAGTAAGGTAAAATCAGCAACGGCTGGCCTCCGAGCAAAGGTCATCGGGCATGTGTGAAACAAAAAAACAACACTCATGGTGCGGAGAAGGTAGTCCCAGCGCTGACGTGGGCAGTAAAATCAGCAGAAAGGGGCATAAAACAGTTGTGACGACCATTCCGCGAGTTCCAGGTGAGGAGCAAAGGCTCAGCATGGTGAGAGCCCTGGAAGACATCAACGAGGCCCACACCGAAACTCCAGAGATGAAAATATAAAGTCTAAGACTGAAATAAATACAGCAGGTGGAGTCGCCAACAGACTGAACACTGTGGAAGGAAGGACTAGCGGACTTGAAGACGTGCCAATAGAAACACATGAAATTAAACAGAGAGAGGAAAGGCTCAAAGAGACAAACCAAGTGTCAGTGTGCCGTGGGGCACCTTCAGGTGGCCAAATACAGGTGCAATGGGGGTTCATGAGAGAGAGACGTTGGGGACGGCATGTCCAAAATTTTCTAAATTTGATGAAACACAAACCCATAGATCAAAAAGCTCAACAAATCCTCAAACACAATAAACATGAAGAAAACTACACAAAGGCACAAGATAAGCAAACTGACCAAAGCCAATGATTTAAAAAGAACAAATCTTAAAAGCAGCCAGAGGAAAGGGGTCCCATTGCCTGGCGAGGAAGACAGATCAGGGGGACGGCAGGTGTCTCACTGGAAACGGTGCCGGCTAAAAGACGACAGCTCAACACCTTTGAATTACTGGAAAACACTGTCAGTCTAGACTCCTTTACTCAGCAAAAGTAGCTTCCCAAAAATCAAGACAAAATAGATTTCAGGCATATCAAGCTGAAACTATTACCACCATAAAATTGCAGGACGAGAGCTGGTAAAGGAACTCCTTCAGGCAAAAGGAAAGTGAAAGCAGATGGAAATTCAGGTCGACATAAAGGAATAAAGAATTCTAGAAGTGGCAACTACAAGGACAAATATAAAGGCAATGCTTATTAGCTAAACCTCATTAAAATATAGCTGGTTGTTTAAACCAAAAATAGTGACAATTCATATGCAGAAGTAAAATGTACAGAAAGGGCAGCTCGAAGGCAGGGGCATGAGAGTACACTATTACAAGGTCCACATGCTATACATAAATATCTCTGAAAGTAGACTGTGACAAATTAAAGATGTGTGCTACAAATCCTAAAGCAACCACTAAAACAACAAAATAAAGAGGCATAGCTAAGAAACTAATAAAAGAGATAAAATATAATCATTGAAAAATATACAATTAATCCAAAAGAAGACATTTAAAAAAGAATAAGTAGGAACACAAATCAAATGTAACAAATAGAAAACAAATAGCAAGATAGCAGATTTAAAACCAGCCATATCAGGAACCTCATAAATATAAATGGGCAAAAGACACTAATTAAAAGGCATAGATTATCAAGATAAATACAGAAGCAGACTGAGTTGTGTGCTGCCTAGAAACCCATTGTAAATAGAAAGACACAAATAGTTTAAATGTAAAATGACAGGAAAAGATGTATCATTCTAAGTCTAATCGAAAAGGTGCAGTGGATACATTAATATCAAACAAAGTCAATTCTAAAACAAAGAAAATTAGCAGGCATTAGAAAAAGGCTCATTTTATCATGATGATGGGATCAATTCATCAAGCAGATGTAACAATCCTAAATGTTTATGAGCCTGATGACAGAGCTCAAAGTACACAAAACAAAAATTAACAGATCCGAAAGGAGAAATAAATCAATAATTACAGCAGAGATTTTAACACCTCTCTCAATGATTGAAATGAAAAGTAGACAGAAAATCAGTAAAGATTTAGAAGACCTGAACAACATGGCCAAGCAAGTTGACCTCGTTCGTGTTGATAGAACACCTCTCCCAGGAGCAGCAGGATGCATATTTACCAAGACAGAAAACAACAGCAAAAAAAAAAAAAAAAGAAAAAAAGCAACAACACTAACTCACTAAAAGGTGAGCTACCAGAACAGGTGCGTCAAACCTGAGCCCCACCTGAGCCTGCAGGAGAGAGCAAAGATGCCAGGGAGGATGTTCGGGGAAGAGGGAGATTCTCAGAGCGTCAAAACGCTCAACAAAAGCTCCCGGGCTCTGAAACCCACCGCTAAGAGTGGGGGAGGGACATTACGCTAAGGGAAGGCAGCCAGACACAGAAGGCAACGTACTGCTGATCGCTCCTATATGTGGAATCTAAAATAAAAAATAAAATCATCAAATGCATGAAAACAGACAGGAGGAACGTGGCTGCCTCTGCCCCGGAGGCGAGCACTTCTTCCCACCCACCGTCCTTCAAACGCACTCTCCAGGGACGACAGCAGCGTGCACCCGGCACTCTGTCACTTAACCTCTCGGGACCTGCTTCCTCCGTTCTAAGAAGAGAAATAATGTATCAATTTCCTCCGTAATTGTGCGAGGATGAATGAGACGCCAAGTGGACGTAGAAAGTGGCCCGAGTCGGAGAGAGTCAGCGCCGAGCTGTCACCCTCGGTTCTGACGCCGCTTCTACATCGAGCTCTGCCTGAGGCTCCTCGTTCTTCTCTATTAGTGGTTCGCGTTTTATATCACACATTTCATCTCTTTAGGATAAGCCTATTACCTTGTCATCCTCCTTGGTTGACTTGTCATACTGCCTCTAAAGCCAAATTGCTGAAACTTAAGTCATGGCATCACCCTGCTTAAAATGAAATAAAATAAAATAAAATAAAATAAACCAGAAAGCCACCTCTTCAACAGCTCCTCCAACAGAGTCTTGAACAGACTCCTCAACAGTGTCTTCAGAGTGAAACCTTCCCTCCTTTGCACTTGAGGTTTTCCAAGACCACCCCACTACCTTTCCCGCTCTGCTCCACACTTCAGACAAACCAGAAACCCGCCTGGATAATGCACTCGGAGCATTCAGCCCCCCACCTCTAGCAGACTGAAAATTTCTTGAATTCAGGGGCCGTGGTTACTTGTCTTTGTATCTCTGGCACCTAGCAGTGCCCGGCATGTGGACACAGCTGATGATGCCCCCCCAAAAAAAGATGTCTACGTCCGACCCCTGGAAGTTGTGAATACGTTACCCCGGCAAGGGCATTATGCTTGCAGAAGCAATTAAGGTTGCTAATCAGCTGACCTTGAGACAGTGGAATTACCCTGTACTATCCGATGGCCCAGGCAAGTGCAAGGGTCTTCACAAGTGCAAAGGGAGACAAAAAAAGATTCCAGGAGAGAGCGCGAGGAGGACTCTGTCTGGTGGTCGCTGGCTTGAAGAGGAGGAAGGAACCACAGCCCGAGGAAGGCAGCGCCTCGGAAGCTGGAAAATGCTCTCTGCAGCCCCCCAGACGGAACGCAGCCCTCCCGACAGCTTGATTTTAGCCCATTCCAGACCTCTGACCCCCAGAACTGCCGTGTGATAACTGAATGCTGTTCTAGGCCACTGCGTTAGTGCTGATTTGTTTCAGCAGCTATGGGAAGCTCGTACACTCAACTCACTGAGCGAACTCGAGGGTGAACGGACAGACGGGTAGAAGCGCCTGCTGCCACCAAACTTGTGGCTTCTGTACCACGCCCATGTCAGTTTGCTTCCCGACACCCACACCCTGGTGGCAGCAGCTGGGCTTCCCTCTGGAGAACCACCTGCCCTCATCTCAGCCCGCGGGGCTCAGGGAGGCTGACGTGAGCCTGCAGCCCTTGGTGGCCCAGCGTTTGTCAGATCGCAGCACACGAGCCTCCGGCCAGTGATCGGCTCAGAGACGGACACAGGGCCAGAACCGGCCCAACCACGGCCAGCCCTGGGACTCCCGTGGCCACCGTTAGTGATGCAAGCGAAAAGCAGAGCTCCTGTCCTCGGCAGGGAGGGGGCGGTGCTGAGCTAGTGAGTGAAGATGGTAATGAAGATGGCGTGGAGGGAAACGGCTGAGACGGGACAGATTCTGAACTGTCATTTGGACTCCTAGATCCAGCCACGCCCCCTCACGGGCCGGGACATTCTCTCTGGAGCTTAAGTTAGTTTGTTCAATTTCTGTCATTACAACTTTTTAAAAATGTAGTCTCATCCCCCTAGGGCCTTTGCCCAAGCCCCGCTTCAACCTGGACCTTGTCTGCCCCACCTTCCAGAACTCAGCGACATCCCTGCTGCCCGTAAGCCCACGGCGCTCGCCCCAGTCCGGGCACTCCCAGAGCGCCGGCCCTGCAGTCATGGAGAACCAGCTGCGTGCGACGGCCGTGCCGTGTCGGGGCTCACGCGCGTGTCCCTCCTCACGTGGTGTTAACGCCACGCCCTCGGGCTGCGCTTTGCCCCGTGCTGCCGAGCTGGCCTTGGACGTGCAGGGATGCAAGTGTCTGCCGAAGGAAGGAAGGAAGCAACCAGGCGCGCGTCCCTGCCGGGCTCCCGAGGAGCTGGCACAGTCTGGACGCGGCTTCTGTGCTGGGCGAGGCGAGTGAGACAGACGACACTGTGAGCCCGCAGCACCTGGGGCTGGCGGGAACAGCTCCCTCATGCACCGCAAAACTTGGGAAACTGAAATCCTGGTTCCTGAGGCCCTACATGGAAGCCTAACTCGACAGGAAACTAGTCACGTCATCAGACGGCTGCGTAAACGGGCGAGGGGTGCTCTCCTCACAGCGGCAGAGGGGCCGGCACCGACTCTCGTGAGCGTGGGGAGGACGTGGCCCTGCCCACAGGGACGTCGCACAAGCCTGCGTGAGAGTGCGCGTCCAAGAGCCGCCGTGAGCTGGCCGTCCGCTGCCGTCGCGGGACACCATGACCTGACTCAGCCCACAGGCGTGCCCTGGGTCAAGGCCACCGTGTTCCACGCTCGTGAAGCATCCCGGGTGTCCCAGCAGCGCCCCGACCTGATTATAGTGACGAAGACACCATTCCTTCCTCGTGCATCCGACAGGCACCTCAAACCCGAGTTGCCCAAACAGAGCCCCAGGCGTCCTCACCAAACTGCTTTTCATCTCACCTTGTCACCTCACCTTGTCACCACGGTTGCCCCACCACCACACCCCAGGACTCACACGACTCGGGTGAACGCCAGCCACCGTCTCTGACACCTCCTCTTCCTTCCTCCCCACCTGGAGCCCATCAGCAGGTTGGGTCTCCCCACCTCCAACGTGGACGCTGGACCACCTGCTCCTCCTCCCCGCTCCACACCTGAGAGCCCGCAGCAACAGGTAAAGGGCAGATTCGAACCTGCTCATCAGACTCCACAGCTGGGACTCCCAGCTTCTGCGGAATCTTTGAGCTCCCTCCAGAAGCAGCAGTTTGTGGCCCTGCTCTCTGGACGCCATCCCGGTGGGAGGCCAGTGTGTACGGGAGAGCACGTCCTTCCCCCGCTCTGAGCCCGATTCGTCCCGGGGCAGAGGGACGGCGGCGTCAGCCCCAGCAGATGTGTCTTCCCATGCGGCTCCCTTCCTGCCCCTCAGTGAGACAGCACCATGCTCTGTTAGCAGGTCATTTCACACAGTTTTTTTTAAAGCGCAGAATAAATCAGCATTTTCCAAACTGCGCATACAGAGCATCAAAGACGATGCTGAGTTGAAGGAAACCCCTGGCGTTGACAGAGGAGGGTCTGAGCCTGCAGGACGAGGGGGTGACCCACACCGTGCTGTAACAGGTGGCCCTTGGGTGCTGTGAGCCAGGTCAGCTGGTCTGATAGAACACGCCAGAAGACTGTCAGAGCAGACTCCTTGTGCTTAACCACTTCAGTACGGCGCTCACCGGCCGCGAACCCTCGCCCACAGCCGGCACTCACAGTCCGCACGGTAGTGTGTGCTGTGCATTGACGATGGATCCGTTTTGCTCTTGTGTGATGAGGAAAGCTTTGAAGCACTGAAAGCTTGTTTTACTTTACAGGCAGCATTCCTTGTAATGTAAATCAGAATAGGTAACATACACATAAATGTTTTCATTACGTTATTTTTAAATGTTCACAGTTTTATTTTGATTTCACGGCTGTCGGCTAAAGTCGACGCTCGCGTTCATCTGTGGCGTACCGAAGTGGTTAAGGAATAATCTGGCTGCAGCAATGACCACAATGACTGGGGTGGCTTCTGGGACTTCAGCAAGGCCTTTGCAGTGGCAAGAGGGTGTTAAAAGAGCTGTAAGATCCGTGACAACGCCCCTCTTTCATTCCTGATTTTGGGCGTTTGTGTCCTCCTCCGTTACGTTGAATCAGTCCGGCTGGAGGTTTATCTAATTTATTGATCTTTTCCAAAAGCCAGACTTTTTATATTATTGATTTTTCTCTATTTTTCTGTTTTCAATTTCACTGGTTTCTGCTCTTGTCTTTATTATTTCCTTCTTTCTGGTTGTTTCGAAATTGATTGGCTTTTCTTTTTCTAGTTGCTTAAGAAAGAAACACATATTCTTGATTTGAAACCTTTCTTGTTTTTAATATAAATACTTAACACTATAAATTTCTCTCAAAGTATTGCTTTAGTTGTATCCCACAAGTTTTATATCTTGTGTTTTAATTTCATTCAATAAACAGTAATTTATCATGCCTTGTGCCTTCCCCCTTGGACTCTTACATTATTTAGAAGATTGTCTTTTGGTTTCCAAATTCGAGGGCATTTTCTAGACACCTCTCTGTTATAGACTTCTCATGTCATCCCTCGGTGGCCAGAGAATATGCTTTATATAATTTAAATTATTTTAAATATGATGAGGTGTTGCACTTTATTTTATGGCTGAGAATACAGTTGGTCGTGATAAATGTTCTTTGTGCACTTGAAAAAAAATGTCTCTTCTGCTGTAGTTGGGTGAATTATTCTCTAAGTGTCAAATAAATCGAGTTGGCAGAGAGTGCTGTTCTGGTCTTCTGTACCCTCGCTGATTTTCTGTTTATGCATCCCACTGATTACAAAGAGGGGAGTCCTACAGTCTCTAACTATCATATAATTGGGGATTTGTCTCTTTCTCTTTTTGGTCCAATCAGTTTTTGCTTCACATATTTTAAAGCTCTTTAATTGGCTGCATACACATTCAGGATTATATCTCTTGATTAATTATGTATTTAATAATATCCCTTTTCATCCCTGGTACTGTCCCGTGCCCTGAGGTCTGTGCTGACTGACGTAAATACGGCCACTTCAGCTCTCTGCACAACGGCGGTTGCCTGGGGTATCGCCTTCCATCTTTGCACTAATACTATCCCCAGGGTCTTCACATGTAACGTGGGTTTTGCAATGGCACATTGCTACGTCCTGCTTCTTACTGCGATCTGACAGCCTCTGCTTTTAAATTGTAACATGTTTAGGACACTTGCATTTAATGCCATTATCGATATGGTTGAATTTAAATCCACCATTTTGCTAGTTATTTTCTCCTTCCCGCGTTTATTCTTTCATCTGTTTTCCTCCTTCTTCTGACTATTTTTGGGATTATTTGAGTGTCTTTTGCGGTTTCACTTTTGTCTTCACTATTGGCTTATCAGTTTTACCTCTTGAAAATTTTCTTAAGGATTTTCTTGCTTTAAGAAGATTTCATAAATAGGAATCTAGATTTGTCAAGAGACATGTCTACTCACGAAAGAAGCCTCTATTTTGGGAAATGGGTCCACCAGGCCCTGCAGGCTCTAATCATCTCTAGCAACGCATTTGACAGGGCTCAATTTGCACATAAAGTTGGCACCAGCTTCCCAGCATGAGGGCCGCACGTCCACACAGCGAAGGGGCAGTGATGGAGGGAGGCTCCGGGGCCGGCCGAGGCCTGAGGACTTGGGGTGCTGCTCGTGGGCCCCCGCCCAGCGCCTCTGTGCTCCCTGCTCCACAGGCTGCATGGAACCCGGGGGGAAGAGGCTCCACCTGAGGAGTCTATTTTCTGCCTCCCCTTCTCGTGGCTTCGTCTCCTGGGGATCTGTCCTGTGACCACAAAGGGACACACCTGACTGACTTCATCTCCCCGGAAAGGCACCAGGGCATCCACCATTGCTCTCCTGGAGAAAAGCCATGGGTTCTGCTTCACTGCACCCCAGAATCCTTAAAGAGGAACCAGGACAGCTCTACCCACTTCCAAATGTCGGTTAGCTCAGACTGGCACAACAACACACTGTCTGACATGCCGAATGTGCGAAAGGTGAGTAAAATTGTCAAAGACAAGGAAAAAAGACCATTTCCCAGCTTCCAATTATTAAATAATTAGCAAAGGCCGGTTTTTTCCACATTGTTGCTGGGATCGCTGAGCAGCCCTGAGGCCGTACAGACGCAATTAAACATGCACGTCCTCACCTGCACACGAGAGGGTGCTGCAGCTTGAATGTGTCCCCCAAAAAGCTTGGCTGGAAACCTCACCCCCAGTGCAACAGTCCTGGGAGGTAGAGCCCAATGGGAAGTGTTTAGGCCTCAAGGGTTCTACCCCCATGAGTAGATCAGTGCTGATTGTCAAAGGGCTCAAGGCTGAGTTCAATCAATCAATCTCTCTCTCTCTCTCTCTCTCCCCCACGTGCACATGCTCTCAGGTGAGCACCGGGGACTTTCTGCTCCTCACACTGGTCAGTGTCCCCAGAGGCATTTGGATCCATGTCCCAAGACAGAGGCTTCTTGCATAAGTAAATAGTCATCTTCCACGTCTCTTTGCCCTTCCACCTCCCACCGTGGGATAACATGGCCCGAAATCCCTCAGGTGGGCCCCACAACCCTGGACCTCCAGCCCCCAGACTGTAAGAAATGAATCTCTTTTCTTTACAAATGACCAGTCTCAGGCTTCCTGCCATAGCAGCACAAACGGACTTAGAGAGTAGGGAGCCTGAACGATGCACGAAAACAAAGTGTTATTAAGAAGATGATGCACCAGCCTGAACATCTCAAACAAAAGGACGAGATTACCCAGATGCCCCCTCTTGAAACACACGCTATTCTGTTGCCCAATATTCTGATAAAACTCCACCCCAAATCTCTCGGTGTCACCAAACTAACCCCTGAACCCCCCCCTCCAGGGCCTGCCAGGCGCTCCCCAGTCTCCTGGGCCTGGGGACATCTTGTCCTTGTGCACCGGGGCTGCCCAGAGGCCTGGAGACAAGCCAGACTCTTGTGCTCCCAAATGAAACTGGGACCCCGTGTCCATGGGCGTAGAAGGCATCTGTCCACCTGGCCAGCTGACCGAGTGACAGACCTCGGGCCGCCGGTGCTCCCTCTGAAAGTCCCTGCTGGATGCGAGGCTCTGCCCAGCCACGGCCCGCACCCTGCTGCCTGGTTCTCGGAGCTGCCCTGACTCTCGTCCCCGCTGAGCCTCATGTTCCGTTTGTGTTTCTATTTTTGTCACCGCACCGTTCTTCCAATAAGTCCTTTCGCTAACATTCAGCGTTAGTAACTGTCTTTTATGAAACAACGGTTGTTACCTGAACATGGTGGCAGGTGGCAGACCTTCAGGGAAACAAGGACCATTTTAACCTGGGTATCCGGCCGAGCTGGCGGGAAAGCCAGGAAACCTGCCCCACTCCGGGACGGGACCCTGCAGCCCATGGCGCCAATGTCAGGATCACTAATCAGTCACCCTCCGTGCTCCCTCAAGGCCGGGTGCTCACTGGGTCAGACACCTGCTGAGAAGGGAGCGTCCGGTGTGCGAGGACAGCTGGCTGCTTCTGGGGCACCGGCCAGTGTGACGCGGGATCAGCTCGACTCCCCGAGTGCTCACCTGGGGGCTCCGGCCAAGACCCAGAAACCGCCAGGGACGGCGCTGAGAGAATCTCTTCTCTCCGCTCCCCTTGGGGCTGAGATCGGCAAGCACTGAATTCAGAGTTTGTTCAGGCTGCTGGATTCTAGCAGCTTTTAAATGCACTGCCTCACCGGGTTAGAAAGCACAGGACACCGAGAATCACAGCGGTGCAGTTTGGAGAACCTGGGAGCCCTCTCCCTGCCCTGACACGCTCCGAATCTGGGACTCATCTCTGTACGCATCAGGGTTCTTTGTTTGCTGGCAACATCAATCAATCTGGAAAACTCAAGCAAGTGGGGGATTCATTGGAAGGATATGAAAGAAGCTCACAGACTCAAACAAAAGGTCACGGAACCACGCTTAGAAAGGACAAAACCCAGGCAGCTGCGGAGAGACCAGGAAACTGCCACACAGGCACGACCTCGCCTCTGCGGGGTGAAGTGTCTGCAGCCACTTTTGACCATTTGCCACTTTGCTCGAGATTCGGAATCTATGGAAGGAATGATGTCTGCTGGCTGCTCCGAGGACAAGCCTGTTCCTCAGCGAGGAAAGCTTGGGCACATTAGTCCAGGTCCCATCAGACCACAGCCATCGGGAAGGACCGGGTGACACTCCCAAAGGAAGCAGGCGTGGACATCAGACACAGGGCAAGCGCCCGAGGCTCCCGGGACCGACTGAGCACCCGGGCCTGGGGCCGAGGCCTCTCATGGGAAAGAGGTTGCCCACGACCGTTAGGACCGTGGGTGGAGCCCCCACCGGGCCTCTCGCGGTATCAAGATTAAGGTCACCCTCCTAAGGCTGCTGAACAAAGCCCAAGGCCATGTTTAAACAAAATGATGCAAATAATCACACATGTTCAGAATTAGTGTAATGGGAGGAAAATACATAAATTTTCCAGTTGTTCTTGCTGCTGTTGAGCGCAAAGCCTCCTTGCAGGCCGGAACTACTAGCTGGTGTCACGCCCTGCTGGGGTGGCCTGGGAGACGGTCAGTCCCACAGGCCCAGACGGGGTCTCTCTCGAGGTGCCCGTCCATGGAGCACAGAGGGAGGTGCAGCAAGTCTTGCCCGGGACTGAGGGGTTCCCGGGGCGCAAGACTTTCAGTTTTAAAAGCAGGATGGGTTCCCAGCAGGCAGGACCGTCCATTTTCAACACAGGAAAATTCTGGGCAATCCTGGGGCACTCTACCTGACCTCCAACCTGGGGGACAGCTCAGTCTCTGACGTAAGCATGAACACGACTCCTTCTCCACGGCCCAGGGGTCCCGGGGAGCCCCGGCTGGCCCATTCCCAATGCTCTGGGACAGCCGTGGACTTGGAAAGCTACGGAAACAAAACGCAATGTAAGACATTTAATGCAAAAGGCATCAAAAGTCCAGCAAATTCCTTGAAATGCCTAAGCTCACTCGGTACCATTATAGGCGGGATCTGACACGATGCCACGGGGCTGCAGCACGTTTGCCTGGTTTTCTACTGACCGTGCTGCCTGCTCGGATGCTTCCTCGGGCTTCCAATGCCCGGCTGGTAGGCAGTGGGTACCCACACACCTAGACCCCCCCCCAAAGACCGGGCAAATGTCTGCTATTTACCATTCGAGTAAAACAGCAGAGATTCATTTCGCACTCCAAAAAATGATAATAATAATAATTATAGCCTCATCAACATTAGCATTTAGGTATGAAATATTATGGCACCGATGTCTAATTAACATAGTAATTAGACATATTAATATATTTCTTTCTTCATTTCAAATCCATAATCTACACTAATTGCTTCTAATGTACTCATTTTGGATGGATGCTGATATTTGAGAGTATGAAATTATAACTTATCCCATTAACTAAAAACGGTGGCAGCAAAACCATCCCCAGCGCCATCGCACTTCCTGTCTGTGGTTACCACGGTGCTGGGGAGACAAGGGCATTTCCACTTGCAAATTACCCGAGGGGGACAGGGTGACTGTGACCGGGAGTCACATTTCTCTCCCGCACTGCAGCTCCGAGGGTGATCCCAGGGAGCGTGTGGGCGAAGCTCCTCCTACGCCGAGAGAAGAAACTCGAGACGCTGAGCGTGGGCATCTCGCAGGCCCAGGGGCTATCCTCCCTGAGTCAATAGCAAACAAAGTGGCCGGGACCCAGAAATTCCAGATTGGTTTCACGAACTGGGGACTGATGGCGACTATCTGGATACTGGGGTGCGCTCTCTCCAACCCGGGTCCAGGTCTCACATGACATCCCTCGACGCGGCTCAGGCCCCGTGTCCCCAGACCCGCCAGCCCTGCCATGGGGCCACCGCACATGGGGCCACTGCTGCCGGGCTCCTGCCGGGCTCCTGCCCCACCAAGGCCAGTCGTGGCGTCTCAGGCCCCCTCGCCAGCTCAGTGCCCGGGGAAGGGAAGGCCACCACCGGCGAGGACACAGGCCCTGCATTTTCAGGGCGATGTCGTGTCACAAGGCTCTCCCACGCGGAACCAACAGTGCTGCCTCCCTCCTTCCACCCAAACAGCCTCAGAAGAAACAGGTCTGGGAGGAGGCTGCATCCCACACCACCGTGCGGCCCGCACCACGCCGGACCTGAGGGACGGTCTGTGGACGCCGGCCTGGCCGCACTGTGGGGGGTCTGCCTGCAGACGGAGGGTCCCCAAGAGCAGGGAGCATTGCCTGGGGGTCCCGCTCCCACCCTGGCGCTGACTGCTGAGTACTTGGGCTGGGAACTTTTCCTCTCTGAGCCTGGGTTTACTCATCAAAAAGGGAAAGGGTGGGAAAAAAGGACCCTGAAGTCCCTTCAGATTCTAACATCGGCTCAAATGCCAACTGCCTGTGCATCTTCCCTGCCAGCCCAGGGCCGCTGGCCGCAGGCAGAGCGACTCCTCCCTTCAGTGAGCAGGCTGTGGGCACAGGCCCCCGAGGGGACGGACCTCGGGTGACACACGCTCGGTGTGTTCCCAGCATTCGAGGGTGGGGCCTGAGCCCCTTTGCACCTGCGCCCGACAGCCACTCAGCGCAGGCTGTCCGAGGAGGAGACTGCTGCCCCCGGCCTGCCTACGACAGCCGATCTGTGGGAAGTGTCCCTAGCCCCCTGTGCTCCCACATCTTGTATATTTTATCAGACTTAAACGCCACACACTATGCTAATGGAATATCAGCATTCCAAATCTAACCTCTGATGTTAGGGAGATGCATTTCATTTTTCAATTAAAATCTGATTTTCACTGTTCAGCCCTGCTCCGCATTACCATCGCCTCTTTAATTAATTTAGCATCTCTCCACCAGCAGTTGCTAAATCGCCCAGCAGAGGTGGGAAAACCGAGCTGAAGCCTGCTCCCAGCCCAAGGTGAGCAGGTCTCCGGAGTGCCCGGGAGGTATTTGGTTATTTGGATAAGAAGCCATTTATCTGACAACACTTAGCTTAAACAGCAATTAGTCAAGAAGGGAAGACAGAGCCATGTAGAAGGGGCGGTGGGCAGGCCCTGGGCCAAGTGTGGGGAGGATCTCCAGGAAGCAGACACTTTGCACGGGAACAGCCTAATTAGCTCCTGCGGGACCCCGACCTCCATGTTTACATTTCAGGGAGGTTTTGTAAGACCTTCTTATTTGCTTTCCTAGGGGTTTTGCTTTTGCTTTTGTTTTTGTTTCTTTTGTTCTTTAGAACAGCAGTCAAAGGAGACCTCCTGAGCTTGGCCAACCAGGACCTGAGGCCCTCAGTGGGGGCCTGGGTCTGGTGGGCTGTCTGCACTGGTCCCAGGGCTGGGGAGATCTGGACAGGGTCCCAGGACAGCTGCAGACCAGGCAGCCTCCATGTAGAGCAGGGTCCTCACAGCGGCACCCCCCACGCCACCCCTCCAACGGGAAGCCACGCTCCACTCACCTCCATCCGCTTGCACACTGAAGCTCCTCTCAGCGGGGCAGCGGGGCCCACCTCTTCCCGGGAGCCTGGGGTCCCCCACCCCGAGGATAATAAAACGACTTCGCAAGGGGCCACTCCCTCTGTCATCAGACTCCCTGAAAGGCCGCCGAAGCTTGTGGCAGCTGGAATTCCCGGCTGGATCATCGATTATGGCACAGCCCTTTGGATTTAGAATTTGCACTTGTTAACTTAGACACTAAGTGGCTGCAAACGGGAGACTCACTCTCAGTTGAGGTTTGGGAAGCCGAGATGTTAAGGCTGAGCCCGGGAAAAGCACAGGCACAGCGTACGTGTGTGGGACGGGGCTCTCGGGAGGCAGATGACTTCACATTCGGATGAAAAGCGGGTGCACAGGAGAAATGTAGGGGAGAGGCGGGGAGCCGCGGGGCAGTGGACGGTATTGGAAGGAAGTTCTATTCGGTGCCCGGTAAATCTACGTAAAATGATATGAACGTTCAAAACAGGGCAGAGGAAATAGTCGATATCTTCTCAGGGTACCACCAGATGCTCTGGTGTCTTCTACGTGCACCCACCCGGAGGACCCCCGTGAGGCAGCTGCTGGGGACTGAGGCTCTTCCGACTCAGGAGCAGGGACGCCAGGCGAGGAAGTGAGAGTCCAGCTGCCACCTGCTGCCTGGGGGTCCTCATGCCCTAGATGTGGGCCCAGCCACAGGCGAGCGTCCTGGCAGCCCCTCCGCAGACCCTGATCTCTTCTGGCCGGGAGCTTAGTGGCCACCCGGCTCCGCCGAGCAGACAGAGCTCCCCGGGGAAGGGAGTGTGCAGGGCAGATTCTGGGGACATGACCAGCGCTGGGTGGCCTCGTGCACAGCAAGGGCACTTGGAACTCAGGAGGCAGCTCCCGGCCCCAGCCCGTGCCCTGACCTCAAGCGTCTCCCATGAAGACCTCCCCCCGCCCACTGTCTACACGAGACGGGCCACTCGAGCAGGAAGGGTGGCAGTCTCCCGAAAGGACGGCAGGAATCCACACTCAAGCTCAGCCACTCAGGCTCCCAGCCCACCTTGGCCTTAAAAAATATGGGGAAGGACACAGGAGATTCTTGTGGCTGCTGTGACCCATGACCACACACTGGTGGTTTAAAACAGCAGAATTTAGAGCTTATTCTCCCACAATTCTGGAGACCAAAAGTCTGGAATCAAGGTTTCCGCAGAGCCGCCTCCCCCTGGAGACACCAGGGAGCGTCCTTCCTTGCCTCTGAGCTCGTGGCGGCAGCTGGCATCCTTGGCGCGTGACGACCTCCCTCCCTCTCTGCCTTCACACGGCGTCTTCCTGTCTTCCCTGCCTGCATTTGTGTCTGCACTCGGCCTTCGCCCCTCCACATGGGCCTCTTCTTCTTCCAAGGACACACGTCCCACAGCGCTGGGGTCCACCCCACTCCAGTAGGACCTCATTGGAACACACCGTTAATTACACCTGCAAAGCCTCTGTGTGCAAATAAGGTCACACTTACCGGGCTAGGACGTCAACATGCCTTTTTAGGGGAGAGCACTCAACCCACGCTAGAGGGCCTGCAGGATGACAGGCAACCCTTCTAAAACCGAGGTGAATAACGTGATTTGGGGGCCACCGATCTCGGGCAGTGGCCTTTTGTCTGGTTTCCTTCCTGTGCAGACCTTCCCCGCCCCCAGGGAAGTCGGGGGGCCGGGCAAACTCACCCGGAGGAGCCAGATTTAAGAGAACACTTTTTCCAACAATGTTTTGCATTAAGAGATGGTATTAGAGGAAAAGATCTGCCTAAAAGCCCTAGGAATCACTATTAAACGTTCACAGCAAGGCACTTAATTACCTTTCGCACACTTACGGCCATTTTTATTTTACAATAGCCTCTGCACTAATGTGACTTCCTCCCAAACACCCCTGTTAAAAGTATCCTCGTAAAATGCATCTCTCCGGAGCGAGTTCTCAGAATCCATGGCGCTGTGCCACGTCTGCAAATCTCCCTCATTAGCCCTGCACAGAGGTGTCCGAGGAGCCATTTCAAATGCATAAAACCGGCGAATGACAAAGCGCTTCCTCGCCGAGTCCATCAGAGGACGACATTAAGGATCTTCAGATGCTGGCTTTTCTGAAATCCCTCAAATTTCTACTTCCCACGGGGAAATAGATAAGTTCACCTCCATGTTCCCATCCTATAAGCCAAAAGAAAATGAATGAGTTTTCTGAAGCATTCAACTGAGTTCTGTATAAAGAGCGTCAAAGTTCAACGTCTTCATAGGAAAATGTCAACACCAATTTCCAGGAGAGGAAGGAGATACCAAAGTGTCACAAAATGCATATCTAAAAGCCCCTGATAGAAGGAGACGTGGTTTGGAGGCGAGGGTGAAACGGTGAGAGTATCATTCTTAGGTTGTCCTTGTTAATTGCATCAGATGGGTCCGAGGCGATCCCACCACAGGTGTGCCCTGTCCCCAGGTGTCAGGCCCACATTCACGGGAGCAGCCACAGCCGTTTCACCAAATCAGGGGACTCAAAATAGTCACAAGGCCACAAAGCAGACCAGAAAAGTCTCACCAAGGTTATTTTTAGATGCGGAAATAGTTCATATTTTTAAGTTGATGCGAATAACGGAATATGTAGCTATTATACATAGGTGAAAAAATTTAAACATTTTAAAATACAATGAAACGCATCCGAGGAGGAGATGCCGAGTGAGTCGGAGCGAAGGCTGGCACAGAACAAGAGGCCAGCAGGTCAGAGCAGCGAGGAGAGGTGACGTCTCGGAAACAGGGCGGCAGCAGAGACTGAGGGACCTTGTGGGAGGGAAACCGCCAAGCCTGGGGTAAACTTGGAAACCCGACAAATGGAGTTAAAAGAGCAATTAAGTGAAGCACCCAGGGAGCGAGGACACTGTACCCGACAGAGCCCCCTGAAAAATTTAGGAGCCGATGCATCTCCTCGGCGCTGCTGTGTCACTCAGATCAGCCACAAAAACCCTCCCCCGTGGCCACAGCCCAGCACAGTGAGACGCCAGCAGACCGTAAGAGAGGCGGTGAGGGAGGAAGTGTCCACTGAGTGAGGAAAGGCTGATATAAAACCTATTCATTCCTCGTTTATCACCTTTGACAAGAAATTGAACGCCATGAAACAAAAATCATCACAAAAGTAACACATTTCATTAGGGGAAGAAAGCTTAGAGCGCCCATAGAACCACTCGTCCGCCCATTTTCAATTTCTTCTGAGATCTTTGTAGACGTTATGGCGAATAGAGAAAGAAAGAGTTTTGAGTTTCCATGAATTATGAGATTCGTGGGGATTTAAACTCCGCCAGCGAATAGTCCTACGCGACAGAAAATTAAACTTCAGAGGCCAGAACGAGAAACAACAAACCAGCCAACACAGCCGGCCCGGAGGACGAGAGTCGATGATGAGATACTTACCCAAATTGTTTTGTTGCCGCCTGGGGGAGTCGAAAACTTTGCAAATTAAAGGACATTGGGATAATGAGAAAAGGGGGGGGGTCACCTCACATTTGCAAAAAGCCTCCTTGCCAAACCTCTGAACAACAGCGCAGAGAAGAGAAAGCAGATCTCACCCCCGCCCCAGTTCAGGAGAAAATTGTTTGCACTTGCCAGGGAATTAGACATGGATTCTCACCAAGATACGTCTCCTAAACAAAACACCATTTCCAACTTAAATCGACTTTTACAAACTGCATTAAGTGTCACGGATATCAGAAGAGAAGCCCCAAAGCACACGGAGATGGAGCGTCGGGTAAATTCTGAATGCCGGGATTCGGAAATCCGAACAATAAGGTATGTTTAGGAAGTGTCTTCTCCAGGAAATCAGAGGCGCGGAGGGTCTACGAGCTTCTAGGAATCTGCTCCTAAATTGAATTTGCGTGAATAACCAACACTATCAGAACAAGAAAAACTGCCCTCCAAACTTCTCATAAAAACACAAAAGACTGCTAACTCCAAGAAGGTGCTAGTTTTTTTAGTAGGATGGTTGTTTGGTAGGTTAGTTGGTTAGTTGTTTGGTTGGTTGGTTTGTAGATTGGCTGCTTGGTAGGTTAGTTGGTTAGTTGTTTGGTTGGTTGGTTGGTAGGCTGGTTAGTTTATTCCAGCGGTCTCTGCATGGTGGATAATCTGTGGTGAGTCTATCTGTGTCTGTTCCCAGATCTGTAAGAGACTGGTAGGAATGAGCCGTCTCTTCCTCCTATCCCCAAACCATAGCCAGGCTCTGCTCTGATAGCTGAGCTCCTCGTCCCAGCATCTCAAGTACTCCTGTTGTTGGACCCAAAGTAGAAAACAGCAATAGCAGGGAATTGAACCAAGTGCCGGGACGCTTCTGAGTGCAGGACCTGAGCAACTGTCCAGGTGACACGCCCGTGAAGCCGGCCCTGCCAGCGATGCTGCAGCAGAGTCGGTGTCAGAGTGATCAGAATTGGTCTAGAATAATCAGCGATCCCCTGGCCCAAACCGGTGAATGGCACCTGCTCTATCGCCACGTCCTAGGTGAGGCAGCCTCCTAGGTGAGGGGAGACGCCGGGTGCTCCCCAGCCCTGCCCCTCTCTGCAGGTGCACAGCCACCCCAGCTCCCAGCCTGCCTTGCAGCTGAGTCGAGACCTCATAACTGGGGTCTGGTGGGTGCAAGGAAGGCAGAAGTGATGCCTGCTCTTCCTGCCTGGCCGGAAACCTTCCTGTGCAGCCTGTCTTTCTCTGTGTGCTGACGAGTGTCTCCCAGGTGGCCTTGAGCCCTCAGGTGGTGGAGGCTTGGGAGGGAAGCCACCCACCTGGGGCCCAATCCCCACTTTGGGAGGAGGGCAGGGGGGTGTGCTCGCTGGTGTCAGCCACCTGACTTGGGCTGTCTGCTAGTTCTCAGCCCAGCCTGCCTGGCCCGATGGCCGTGCTAATACAGCATTAGCAACAGGAGTTAGCTCAGCTTCCGGCGTGGGGGGCTGTGGGCGTCCAGAGAAGCTCACTACAGACCCAGCCACGCCCTCCGAGGAACCTTCCTGGAGACATGAGGCGGCAGCAGCAGTCACAGCTGGCCCCTCCCCCTTCCAGCCCTCCCCCAGAGCCCCTGGCCCCGCCCCCACCTGACCCACAGCCTCCAGGCGAGCAGGGGTCCACGGGGAGGCCGGCCCCCTACCAGCAGGAATTGGGGGCTTCCGTGCAACCCTGAGCAAGCGGCTGAGCCCGGAAATCAGCTTCTCATCATAAAATGGAGATAACAATAGTATCAGTGACAACCCCTCATCGTTTCTGACGAGAAAATATGCAGAATTCTCTAGAACTTACATGCTACTGTGCAAACAGCAGTTATGGGAGATGCAAAATGGTCTGGCTGCCAGCTCGCGTGGCCGTGAGCCGTGGTGGTCCCCCTGCACTCCTTCAGGGGTGGGGCTTGCTCCTGTGCCCACAGGTGCGTGTGTCACCCAAGCCAGGCATCACAGGGAGGGCGTGGGGCCCGCGGTAAACTGATAACAGCCACCAAGACATCAGGGCCTAAGGCCTAGAGCCTGTGGGTGTTCTGTGCATGGCAAAGGCTTTGTAGACATGCAAGCTGATGGCTTCCAGGTGGGGAGACCGGCCTTGGTTTTGTGGGTGGGCTCTAAAGGTGATCGCAGTGTCCTGTACGAGAGGGGAGAGAGTCAACAGCAGGTGCGTGGAGGAGAAGGCAGTGATGCGGCCGCAAGCCAAGGGACACCAGCAGCCCCCAGGAGCTGGAGGGGCGAGGAGGGGTTCTCGGCTGGAGCCGCCAGAGAGCGCTGCCAACGCCTGGGGCTGAGACTTAGGGTTCGCGTCTGACTCCCGAGCCCCCAGCTTTGCCACAGCAGCCACGGGAGACTCGTCCGGGTCAGGGGGAGTCCTGCCTGCTCTGCTCAAACTGAAACCAGGAGAATTTTGCTCCTCCTAGTCCGGCCTGGGAGGATTAAGGGCCGGGCCACCTACGCTGGCATCCTGCCTAATGGGAATGACCCGTTTGCATCAGGAAAAGAGGCGGCCGAGGCTTCGGAGAAGCAGAAACCACACGTGAGGAGGAACCCAGTTCACGGACTGGCACGCAGAGGACTCTAGCAGGGGACCTGAGAGGTGACGCCCTCGGAAGACAGGCACGTTCCTGTCCTGGGAGGGACATGGCCAGGGAACAGCCACCATCGGTCTTCAGGGAACCGCGCAGGAGCAGAGCAGGGAGCCCCGGACGGCAGGGGCTGCTTCAGGAAGACAGAGCCCTGGCCGGTGCCGCGGGGAGCCACGGTGTCAGCTGGGGACGAAGGAGGGAGCGACAGGGCAGCCAAGGAGAAGGGAGTCCCGAGGGTGAAATGCCTTTTGCACAGAGAGAGCCGGCAACTGATGAGGACGTGTTTGCTGTTCCCTGAGTCTGGAAATGCCTAAGTGTGAATTCATCCTCTTCTGTTGTATTTAAGACAAAAAATGAGATACTAAAAGTTTCCAGTTTCAGTGGGCTATCTCCCACACACCATGTCTATCTTGGGCAGAGTGGGAAGATGCGTGTATTTTAAATAAAAATAAAATAAAACCTACTCCAGTTTTCCAGGGACAGCTGAGAAAGGAGCCACGGCCCCTCCCCCCGCAGCCAGCAGCCCCCGGGCCCCCGGTCGTGTCTGGCAGGCGGCACCCTCCCGCAGAGGACGGGCAGGGGGAAGTCAGGGCCCCCAAGTCCAGAGAGCCTGCCACTTGGGTCAAGTGCAGGCACGTGACTTTGGGGGGCTTCAGAGAGTGTCTGCTGTATCCCCACCGTAACCTGAGCACCTTGCTCGGCGTCTCGCACAGAGCGGCTCACAACACCCACGGAAGGGGTGAAAGAAACGGCACAGGTGGGTCTTCCTGGGAGCAGAGAGAAGAAAGCAAGCACAGTATTTGGGGCGACACCTTTGCAAAAACGCACAGCAGTTATCAACTGGGCGGCGGGAGGGCCAAGAGCAGGTGACTCGCGGCTGCGCTGCGTCTCGGCACCCGGGAGGCTGGAGTCCCGGGTTCCTGGCAAGGGCAGCCCCTCCTGGGCCCTCGCGCTGGTCCCCTCGCATCGGGTCCACCTGCTGAGGACAGAAGGGCGCAGCACCGTGATCTCGACCCCCGCCATCGGGTGTGGCGTCCTTTGCCAAAGGCAAAGGAGACGCCGCCGGCATGTTGCGGTGAGGGACCTTACTCAGTGCTGCCGCGTGGTGGGGACAATGTGGAGCTCTTTGCGGTCGGTCTGGTCGTCAACGTCCATCGGCAATGGGGCCGGGTGAGTGGCGCCCATTAGGGTCCTTGGCGGTGGACCCCGTGGGAACAGAAGTCCCCTAATTCCACCGTGCCTGCAGCTTGAATGACGGCAACGCCAGGAAATGCTGGTTTCATGATTGTTTTCAATCGTCACATTTAACTTTGGGTCACACAAAGACAGAACTGTGTCATCTCAAGGACAAGCAAACAGCCCCCAGATGACTTCAGGTGCTCACTCCGAGTCTGCGTCCTCAAAGCCTCCCACGAGTGGCCACGCCCTGCAAACAAATGCCGTGCAAACAACGAGGGGCAGCACCCATCTGGCGAATTGGGCTTTCCCTGCACCTCCTGCCCAGGGTGGCGGGGACTGCCTGAGACCCGCACTGTGCTCACACACCGTGCGTGTGTGCCTGCGGCTGCCGTGACACACGGCCCCAAACTCGGTGACTTAAAATGACAGAAATGTGTTCTCCCACAGTGCCGGAGGCCAGCAGTCCACGATCCAGGTGCCGGCACGGTCGGTTCCTTCTGCAGGCTGAGAAGGAGAATCCATCCCTGCCCCCCTCGGCTTCTGGCCGCTGCCAGTGATTCTCGTTGTCCCTTGGCCTGTGGCTGCGTCACTCCACTCTGCCTCTGTCCTCACACGCGTGCAGCTCACGTGCTGCTCCTGTGTCTGCGTGTCCTCTGCTCTTCTTATAAGGACACCAGTCACTGGGTTGAGAGCCTGCCCTAAGTCCAGCGTGATCTCATCTTGAGATTCTTAACTTGATTACGTCTGCAAAGACCCTATTTCCAAATCAAGTCACCGGCGCAGGTACTGGGGGTTAAGACTTGAGCATCTTTTGGGGGACACTGTTCAACCAGCTACAACCCACATTTGTAAAAGTATGCAGAGAGGTAGGGGGCCACCCCTGAACTCTCACCCTTGACATCCGCTCGTGGGGAACGTCTTTGCTCCCACCGAGCCGGCACCGATGACGCGCCACACCCAGCACCAGGCGTTTTGCCGGCGCCCTCGGCTCAGCCGAGCGCATTGAGAACATCGGTTTGCGGAGTTGAGACAAACCGGGGCTCAGAGATAAAGCTTCGCTGCAGGTGAGATGAGACTCCTGGTGGGGCAGGGGCCCCAGAGAAGGCGGGTGAGGGGCGTCTGGGGCAGCCAAGACGGAAGGCCTGGCTGGCATTGTCCCGTGGCCGGGCTCGCCCAGGCAGACGAGGTCCGGTCGCTTCTCCCAGCAGCTGCAGCTTCCTGGAGAGACTCTGGAAGGGAGGACGTGGGGAGGGAGCGGGAAGGCCGCGTCACGCGCCCTCGGCAGTACGCACGGCCCCTCCCAGCAGAAGAGTCCCGGCCAACATGCCCAGGTGTTCAAAGAAAATCCCACGGCAGGGTGGCGCGGAATGTCGCCGCCACTGTTAGCCTCTGCACACATGGAACCAGGGACCGTGACGAGCAAGGCCTGCTCTGTGGGCATTGCCCAAACAAGAAACCACGGAAGCCGCCCGCTTCGAATTTTTCATAAATCATCCGGGGGGGAAAAAAGCAGAACTGTGGGAGAATAATTTAATAGACCGTCTAACAGAAAACAACTACAGAAACAGACTGATATTTGGATTCTTAAAAAAATAAGCACACAACTCTATGATAATATATTCGAGAGCCAAATTTAGTGGACAAATTTCTAGGCAAACACAGATAGTAAAACCAACCTGAGAAATAGAAAACCTAACTCGGTGGTTCTCAAACTAGACTGTGCCTCAGAGTTTCTGGCTCCCGGGGTCTGCAGGCGGCAGGGGGAGGGCGGGGGGAGGGGGCTGCCAAGAATGTGAGTTTCTAACAAGTTCCCAGGTGCTATGGGTGCCACTGGTGTGGCACAGGGACCACACTTGGAGAACCAGATGCTAAGCCCCTTGAGACCAGGAGTCATATCTATACAGGAGGCATTTATGGTAATTGATTGGATGAATAAATGATTAATAATTCAATATGAGGAAATTTAATATAATCCGCCATCATAATAACGGGGAAAGCTCGTGTGCTCTGGGATGTTTGAGGTCTGAAGAGGTCTGAAGCTGGAGGAAGACTCGCACTCCTCCGAAGGTGATTCTCCACGTGCCGAGCTTCATACTTCATAAGCAAAACTTGGGTAATAATTGTTTTAAGCAATGCTTACAAGTGTAACTAATCCAATTTCCTTAAAGAATTTAAACCGTATCTATGAATATAATGTGACAGACTCTTCTGAAGCCCTCAAACTTGGCAGAGAAGCGTTGAGAAACGCAGCGATTACACGAGCTATTACAACACTCACTCGGTCCTGTTCTAACGACCAACGGCACCGATTTGGTTTACCTTGTTATGTAGAGTCTGAATCTTGGGGCCGTGATAATCCCACAGGTACGTGTTCCTGTGCCTTCCTGGGGTTAGGGCCGAAAGGAAAAGAGGAGAGCACATCTCAGCCCAGCCCGGGCCGCGGGTCCCGGGACACCCCTCGTGCCTTGGTGCCGCGTCTCCTGTTTGTGGAAAACAGGGCCAGCGCGTGTGTTCGCTGAGCGCTCCGCTGGCCTGGCTCCTGCCCCAGAGCAGGGCCGCCTAACACACTGACCCTGCTCACAGGCTGGCGTCTGCACGGCTTGCAGGACCTTGTGGTGCGCAGTGATGCCAGGAATTTTGGTCGAACGCACGCTCCCGCTCTGCGCACTTCCCTGATGTGGGCTCCTGCGGGTTTTGCCTGATTATTTCATCTCTGGATTAGACCCCTTCGTGACGGAGCCCGTCTGTCCACTCACTCTCCAGCGGAAGTGGAAGGGAAGCCGGGCGCATCTGTGACTTGGATATTTCCGCAGCGCCCGAGATAAATCACACGGTCACGAGCTGGACTCGGGCCACGTGGGCGGCCCGAGCAGCCCTGCGGGCAGGGGAGAGGCATGAGCACCGCAGCGTGTCTGTCCCTGCCGCAGCCGCGCCACGCCCCACGGGGCCCCTGCGTGAGGACGCACACGCAGAGCCGTCCTAACAGGGACTTTCCTCCCAGCTGCTCTGAGCACGGCGACAGCGGTTATCTGGGCAGACCCCAGACATCGGTTTGGGAGGATCCAGCCTGCCTTCTCCGGGGCAGCCCCGGCTTGGCCTGTTTCTGGGGAGAGCGTTTGGATATTCTAATCAGAGCAGAGAGATTAGGCAGCTCAGGAGCCCGGATCTCATTAGCCCGGGCGAAGCGGGTTGTAGCAGAGACATTACAGTTAACCGGCTGATTTTAAATGATATTATGCCCCAAAGTCCCGTTAGCACAGACCAACTGATTCTCGGGCTCCTGGTCTTCAAATATGTAGGTTGACATATTCTACTCCCTTCTGAGTTTTGCCAACTAAGAGGAGAGTCTTAATTTCATCAAACCCTTGAAATTCCTGCTTCCCTCCGTATTATCACCATAGTGAATAGCACCGGGCCCCCGCCCAGTGTGAGCGTGGGGAGCGACAGCTGCCTCTGGCCGGGTGTTGAAGAGGGGTTGAGCTGTGTGCCTTCATGGCTGGGGGTTGGGGGGGGGGCAGGCGCACTATAGCAAATCCCGGAGGAGTGGCCAGCCAGGCGTCCTGGGAGCTGGAGGACAGCACCCTGTGGCTGTGATGAGGGGCAAGTCTTGCAGTGCTGTCTCTCGGGCCTGGCCCCACTGTCAGGAGCCAAAGAGGAAGCATCTAGAGCTGAAGGCATCCCTGCCCACCTGGATGAGGGCCCACCTTGGAGGAGTCTCCCACGGGTAGCACCTGGGCAGGCCCGCGTGGTTCCAGCAGGACCACAGAGCAGGCCCCCGGGCGAGCATCTCGCCATGTGCAAACAGGGCTCAGGACTCGACACCTGCCCAGCACAGGGTGTCGTGAGAGCTGAGTTGCTTGATGGCGGCTTTGCAGAAAGGCCCGGTAAAAGAACCGGACACTGACTCGATAATCAAACACAGACGCCGTGCAGGGAAGCTGCTTTGTATGATGAACTGCGATCAACGGCGAACTTGTTCAACCCGTTTTTTCAAGAGTTTACACCCAGAATGACTGCACCGAGAATGAGGTACCTCTCCTGCCCAGCTGACCCCTTGCTGTTCCTGGAACATGCCAAAAACAAGGGACCTTACGAGGCAGTTCCGTCCCCCAGGAATGCTCTTTTCTGGGGTCTCCGCATAGCTGCTCCCGTCACCTCCCCCAGGCCTTTGTCCGAGGGCCACCGCCTCAGCCTGTCCTGGCCACGCACACAGGACGGAGCACTGCGCACAGTCCGCGCTGGCCTGCTCCTACCCCACCTCACTTCTTTCCCTCCTGGAAAGCGCTGTAGTTGCTGTGTTCACGGTTTCCTGTCTCCTGTCTGCCCTCCACGGGTGTGTTCCAGACCCTGCAGGTGCCTGGCGCACCTGCAGTGCTTGGTGTAGGTGTGGTGAGCGAGTGAGTGAGCGAGCACTCGACAGGAGGCGTTGAAGATCAAATTCATTTTCCCCAAGTGCCGCTGGTGACTCAGCACATGGCAGATGCTCCGACCCTCCCAGGCAGGGCCGCGTCCAGCACAGACAGACAGTGAGTTTGCCGAAGGATCTCCCCTGCTCCAGATTTTACCCAATATTTAACCTTTAGACAAATGGTTGTTGACTCAAATCATCACACTACCAATTCCTAGTGGAAATAAAATAGTTGCAAGCAGACTTTTAAGCCCCGATACCTACTGAAAGTGCAGGCTGGCGGTGCGCGAGGTGTATTTACTCTGGGATCCACCAGCCGTGCCCAGCCTCGCACACAGGTGCCAGCGGCTGCAGCCCTTAGGGCTCGGAGCCCCGGAGCCTCCACCGCCGGCAAGCTCCTCCTTGTCCCTGTATGTGGCTGCATCAGCTTCGGCGGATTTCACGAGTGACCTGATCGGCCAGGCCCCCAGCTCTGCCTCCAACCCTTCCCCGCCTGTCCAGATTGACTCGGCGGTAAACCACGTCATTGTTGCGGCACTCCGTGGCCACAAATGTGTTTTATTAATTGCCTCTGGTTTTACACACCCAGGCTGTTAATCGCAGAGTGAGAGCTTGAAGGGCTGTCTTCTCCAGGGACATCACTGTGCAGTGACACCGGCTCCTCGCAGGTACGGAGAGTCCCTGTGAAAGTGGGGCGCGCTGGCCGTACATACGTCATGGTCACAATGCCTTGCGCTGACGAGGAACTTTGCCACGTATGGTGGAGGCAGAGTTCCAAACACGTTCCCTCCAGATGCCACCAAACCCCGTCCTAGGCAGGTCCTGCTGCCCGTGCTCACTTCCTAGGGCCACAGGAACAAATCGCCACACACCGGGCGGTGTGAAAGCTAACAGGAAGTTATTCTCTCAGAGTTCCAGGGGCCAGAAGGCAGGATAGAGGTGTCACCTGGCCATGCTCCCTCTGAAGGGCTAACGAATCATTGTCCCTGCCTCTTCCCAGCTCCTGGTGGCTCCGGCACTCCCTGGGCTCCGGGCGTCATTCCAATCCTGCTTCTACAGTGACGTTGCCGTTTCTCCGTATGTCTCGTGTCCTCCCCTCTTCTTCTAAGGATGTCAGTCTCAGGTTCCAGGCCCTCCCTAATCCAGTAGGACCTCACTTCTCAACTCACAAGTCTGCAGAGACCTGTTTCCAAGTCATGCCACATTCTCAGGTTCTGGGCGAACATGAAATGTAGGGGATGCTACTGCACCCGCTATGCAGACGAAGGGACTCTGCAGGTGGAATTAAGTTCGCACATCCACTGACTGTAAAATAGGGAGAACTGCGGTCTGCTAGTGCCTGGACGAGTTTGGAAGCGGATTCAATTCAACCGGGCACTTCCAGAAAGGGACACAGCCCTGCCACACATCGATTTTGTCCAGCGAGACGCTAAGCCGAGAACCAGCCAAGCCAGGCAGTGCCAGGATTCTGACCCATGGACCCACAGAATCTGTGGGACAAGAAATGGCTGTTGTTTTAAGGTAAACTAGTATTAATACATATGTAGGGAGTGAAAAGGCAAGATACTCACCATCCGTATAGTATAATCCCATTTATGTAAAATGGGATACCCATAAAAAATTCCGGAAGAAAAAATGCCAGACTATTTATTAACAGCAATTGCCTCTGATGGAAAAGGAAGATCTGCTGTGATGAGCGGGGCGGTGACGGGCAGGGAAGGTGAGGCACGGTCGGCTTTTCCTCTGTCCATCTTTCCACATCATTTGGAGCTTTAGACAAGCACATATGCATGTCTTGTATACGAAATTAATTTTTTTAATTTACAAAATAATAGCAAACCCTTAGGGAAAGCTGACCACAACTCCGTAAGTCAGGTACTGTAGCCACCCCTATCTAAAAGACGGGGAGACTGAGGCACACGGCGACAAAGTAGCCTGCCGGAGGTCTGGAGCAGGCTATAGACCCGAGCCCAGGCTGCTGGGCACTGCATCATGCCTCCCCACCCCCCGCTACATACCACATTTCACGTATGGATACGCTGTGTCTCCCGGTGACTTGACCACAAAAGGACCCATGCACTTGCCTTTTATCAGAAAGTCAAGCCTTTTCCAGAAGTCCCCAGAGCACCCTCACTCCTCGCGGACGTTGAGGTCCCCACCTGTCTGGTGCATCAATCCTGGGAGCAGGAAAAGGAGGGAGACGCCAGTGAAGAGACACTCCCCACTTGCCCAGACACCACCCGGGGCTTGGGGTCCCCTCCGGGGTCCTGACTCCCACTCGGCGTCTGCACCCCTCCTGTCAGGAGAGGCGGGGACCCCGCCCCTCACACACGCACAGCCAGGTTGCCGCTTGCCCAAGAGCACCTGGTTAATCAGACTACGAAGAACCGGGTGAACCAAAACCCCAGATCGTCCCCAGGAGAACACGGGCCAGACCCAGGCAGATGCCGTCCACTCTCTGTGCCCTGTAGAGCCCACAGCAAGCCCCTGACCCCCGCCCCAGACGGCAGAGCCAGAGTCTCATCTGGACGCTGGCGACAGCCTCTCCATTCCATCCTCAGGACCCTCACGGAACATGCCACCCCCTGCCCTGGGGGGACTCGGGGCCCCCGCAGAGCTTGTTCACGTACTTCGCACCCAGGCCTCCGGGAACTGTGCGGACAATGCCGGGGCCTCTGCGTTCACTCCTCTCAAGCGGGAAGAGCCACTCTGCAGCGACAGGGAGTGGAGCCGTGGAGCGCTCAAGCAGGGCGCACGGCTGACTCCTTGTCTGACACACAGTGGGGTCGTGCCTCTTTCACTTACTAATGATCTAGAGGCCACCCTGCTCCCTGCTGCTCCCTCCCTCCCCAGCAGCTCGGGCTGCTGTGAGAACAGCCCCAGGTGGGGCCGGGCCTGAGAGCTGACTGGCCCCAGAACCCAGCCGCCTGTCGGAGCGTGGGAGACACCGACCTGAGCACACTTGGAGTGCGTCCCCCGACAGTGGCTGGTCCTTGTGATAAGCTTGGTTCTGCTCATGACATAGTTCACATGTTCATGTCTTCATAAAGTTGCAACTCTAAAGGCTGGTTAAAAATATTAATATATGTCGCAGATAACAAAACCAAACCAGGAACACTGCCCGAAGCTAATTCCCCACAGCAGGTGACTGTCTGGGCTTCCACAAAGTTCTGCCTTTTCCGGCGTGTTGTCAAAGCTATACAATTTAGGACCGTGTCTATTTCTTCCCGGTTTCCCACCCTCCCTCCTTTTCTCTCTCCTCTTGGTTCTTCTTCTCCTTTTTCTCCTCCTCCCCCTCCCTCTCCCCCCTTCCTCCCTGCAGAATCGCAGCCTGGCCAGGGCAGCGGCAGCCGCGCACCTCGCTCACCCCCGTGCGGAGCCACAGGGCCTGGCGGACAGTCGGTGCCGCACGTGTCGTTTTAGGGGCAACAGACGTGAGACTTCAGAGACCTGCTCAGAAGGTGGCTCTGCATCCAGAAGGACAGTGGGGTCTTCCCAGGGGAGGCTGGGCCAGGACAGACCAAAGTTCTCCCCACCAGACGCCGGGAGAGGCGGGCGCAGGGCGTGAGCCTGCGGGGGGGGGG
>VBSM01003144.1:883403-894748 GCA_008086735.1 Cheirogaleus medius
ACACATCTGCTCGAACAGAGAAGAACTTGAGTCTTGGTGGGGGGAGGGGCCTGACCCACGGAGCCACGCAGAGGCCGGATGCTAACCCTCCTCTGCTCCCCAGCGAGCGGCAGGAGGCGGGTGTGGACAGCGTGGAGCAGCCGCCCTAGAACTGCTTCCCACTCACCCGGGCTCGGCCCCAAACCCCACGGCTGCTCTGGGCTGGGCCCCTCAGCCGGGGGGCCCTAGACAGCCCCACTGGGTGCAGTCCCACACCTGGGGGCCACACGGCCAGGCGTGGTCCTCCGGGTCCTGCCTGGGCACTCTGGGCGCGCTGGGTGCTGCCCGTCCTGCTGTCCGACCGTCGCCCACTTGATCTTAAGTTCCTCACCAACAGCCAAATCAGTCATTTTCACCTGAATAAAACTTTTCCTAAAGTGAGAGGTCTTCCCCCCGCGAGAGGAGGCGGCACGGTGTGTTTGGATACCAGCGGACTCATGTCCAGCATTGCTTCCGTGATGCGGCCCAGCCACGTGCCGTGGGCGTCGTCACGTGGGGCAGATTCCGGAAAGCTCCTCTCGGGTGATGCCGTGTGGACACCAGCCGGGGCACACCTGCGGATCGCTCTTCAGGAGCAGTCGCCGCAGAGACACGGGAGAGGCCCGACCGGAGCTCGGGGACAAGGAGCAGCAAACGCTTCGCTCGACTCGTGTTTCCAAGGCGGCTGGGAGCGCACGGCCACGCAGAGCCCACGGCCGCAGGGCCCAGGCGGGAGGGACCACATCCGGGGTCCCCAGACTTCTCGTGCCCACCTGAGTTGCCGGAGGCAGTTGCCCCGGGACTGTGTAACTCCCTGGAGTTTACGGAGCGGGACTCCTCACAGGTGAAGAGCATCTTTGAAGTTGTCGGGAAGCCTTCAAAGAAAGAGAGAGAGAGGCGGGGCGGGGAACACCCCCTCATCGACAACACCTGGGGGGAGCAGGGAAACGTGTTCAGGAGCCTGCCCTGCCCTGCAGCCCCCGTGGGCACCCTCAGACCTCACCTGCGGGGCGGGGAAAGCCCGTTAGCACAGATCGCCCCTCCCAGAGCTGGAACAGCACCCTCGATCTAGACATCTGGGAGAAATGCACCCTTGGGTTCAGGTCTCAGGGCTCCAACACCCCCTGGCCGGGGACGGGAGCGAGTTACTTCCCGGCTCGGGGCCAGAGAAGGCGCCTGAATAAGTTCGGGGAAACAGCAAGAGGGCAGTGGGCTCGGTCACACCGGCGCCCTTTAAGTCACAGCAGTAATCGTGGGTGCAGTGTGCGCCTGAGTTTTCTGAGTCCTTCTACTCAATTATCAAAGCTGGGGGGTCCCCAGATTTGCAGCCGAGTCGGCCAGAAGAGCAGGTGGCCTGGATCCCCCTGCGGCTGGTGCCTGAGCAGGGACAGCCTTACGGGATCTGCGCCGGCTCCGGGCAGTTGGCGCCAGAGCTGAGTTGCGCCCAGCCGGCGTGGGCAGGGCCACGTCCAGGCCATCGCCGCGCCTCCTCCTCTCTCATTCCAGCCAGGCCCTCCTTGGGGTGGAACCGTGCGGCCTGGCCTCATCTGTCACGCACACTCTTTGGAACGTGCCCTGGAATCGGGATTCTTTGAAGGTTTCTACCTTCCGGAGTTAAGGATCCAAGGACTCATTTCCGTGATCGGTGAAGTGCAGGATCAAAGCTTCATTCCAAAGATCAAAGACAGCAGAGCAGAGCAGACTCGACCCCACTGTCAGAGCGACAAGACACTCATATAGATCCGTGAGACGGCGCGAGAGGAGGTGGGAGCGCCGGCCGCGTGGGGGACTGCCACAGGTTTCCGGTAGTTATGCCTGAAATTTGTTAATTAAGCCTAATTAGTTCTTCCAACCCCGAGAAGGCCATGTCTCAGAGATCTCAGTGTGAGACTGCGGGCTAGAAAGCCACACTTTTAATTAGGGACCTCGCCCCTGCAGGGAGAGAGGTTTGGGAAGGAGCCGTCAAAATGCACCTGCAAGAAGTCGGGAGGGAAGATGACTACAGAGCTGCCCCTGGGGCGAGCCACTTAGCCCTCTTTAAAATAGACGGGAGCCGAGAAACATGCTGGATCTCCTGACACAGCAGCAGGAGCTGCAGGCTGCCTGTTAATTACCAGGCTGTCCGTCAAGGCCTCCCGGGTGGAGCAGCCGGGACGGAGCAATCGCAGGGCCCGGCAGGTCACAGGTGGGGCCCAGCCCAGCACCGACTCTCATTTTCCATGTAAGTTATATTATCCATGTCATTGATTTTACAGACTCTTAAATACTCAATTAGTCTAAATAACACTCACTCCACTATATTCCAAGTCACTTATTAACAACCAACCTTCGCTGACATTAATTGAAACAAATACAGGGCGAGGGGCCCTCAGTCACCTGGAACCTACACTCCTCATAAAATGGATCAGTTTCTCCCAAATCCTGGTTGGAGAAATGAAACTACAGCCCCATGATGCAATTTCTATTGGAACATGAAAATCTCAGTTTCCAGAATTTCTGTAAACCTATGGATTATACAAAGTAATAATAATATATCTGCAGAATCCAAAAGAAGGTAGAACATCAATAGATCAGTTTCAAAAGTTTATGGCATTAATCACTTAATCAAAATAATAATGTGATCACAGGAGCCCCCAATCAATAATGATTTGAACCTAATTCTTTGTTCATTTCTGAATAAAATAAAAACACCTAGCTGTAATCTTTTTCCAAAATGTTTTAATTAAATTGATCTTCAGTTGAAAAACAAAACATAAGGTTTTAAAAATACTTTTAAAAGAGGTTTTCCTGCTGACATAATAAAATTTGTTTCACAGAAAACACTTCCATTTCTTAGATAAATATATTAATTATAAATACATGTTGTTTTATTCTGCCAACATAGGAGAGAAAAGTAAACAAATGAGTTTTGTGGTTTCCCACTAGGGCCCTATACAAGTGCAGCCCTGCTGGGCAGGGAGGCAGCCTCCCCTGATGGAGCAGTCACTTTTCAGGACAGAAAGCCGCAGGGGACTCAGGCAGTGGCTGAGCGCAGGGGTCCTGGCAGAGACGGGACGCAGAGGCAAGGAGGAGCCACGCCTGGGCCGCGGCAGCTCAGAGCATCCGCCACGGAGCAAGGGAGCAGGGCTCAGGAGCAACCCAGAAGGCAGAGACCCTCATCTGGGGGTCCCCTGAGAGCAGCACTTTGTTTCCTCCAACTGGGCAGCCTGGGAGTGAGGAATGGGCTCGTTTTAGCGCTCAACCCTCATGCCTAACACAGTTCCTTCCCTTCCCATTAGCATCATCAGCCGGAGAAGGTCCCTGGGTCAGGAGGTCTTCACCAGGCTCCTGTCTTGGGCACCGTTGTTTCCATGGCTGGCTTCACTCCCCAGCTGAAGGCCCCACTGACTTACCTCTGCCTGGGACAAGCCACAGGTGAGGACACAGGCAAGACCAAGAAGTGGCAGAGAAGTGAGGTTTCCGTGAACTCTGCGATCAGTGCCCTCCGTGCAAGCTCACCGGGCCTCCCCACACCGGGCCACTCCGAGGAGGGCCAGGCTCCGTGGGGTGGCACAAAACACCTGTGCAGCACAGCCGGACAACACGCAGGGGCTCCTTGAGTCTGTCACACAATACTAAGCTGCATACACACAGGGTAAAATTTCACAAGTCCGGGAAAAGAAAGGCAGGTAAGTTGTTAAGATGAACGATTCTCAGCGTTTGCATAGAGTGAGAGCCCTCAGCAAACACCTGGTGGATTCAGTGGAGTCTGCCTCATCGTCCCTAGGGCTGAACTAGCCCTAGAGTGAAGGTTACTCTAAACCAGGGGTCCTCAAACTTTGTAAACAGGGGGCCAGTTCCCTGTCCCTCAGACCGTTGGAGGGCCGTTGGAGAGTGCGGCGCACATTCCACACATGCGCACTGTGGGCCCGGGACGAGTCGGCTGCTAAGCGGGACAGGCAGCGGCAGCAAAAACACCTGGCGGGCCGGATAAATGTCCTCGGCGGGCTGCATGTGGCCTGAGGGCCGTAGTTTGAGGACCCCTGCAAAAGGAAAACAACAAAATCCAGCCTTCAACAACGTGACATTCAAATTTATGATTATTCAGTTAAAAAGCAAGTAGACGTGTGAAGGAGCAGAGTAATGTGACCCATTGCCGGGGAAAAGACAGCTAATAGAAGCAGACCGATAAAAGACAGATGACAGAACTAGCTGTTAAGCCTACACAACCTATTATAAACAGAATCAAGGACTGAAATAAAAATATGAACATAAGAAAAAAATAGATAAAAACAAACAAAATAAAACTTCTAAGCTAAAGAATACAGTAACTAGAATGAAAAAAATTCACTAGATGGACTTTACAGCAAATTAGGCAGCATAAAAGAAAACATCAGTGAACTTGAAGACATGCCAGGGGAAACTATGCAAAGGGAAGCAAGAGAGGAGAATTAAACAAAAAGAACTGAGCTTAAGGAACCCTCAAGACACTATCAATGTATACACAAATTGAAGTAGCAAAAGGAGAAGAAAAACAAAATGAATATTTAAACAATCAGTGACTGAATATTTTCTAAATTTGATGAAAACTTCGTTATCAAAGTTTCTTAATGAAAACCAAAAAGGAAAAACACAAAGAAAGCCAAACCAAGACACACGATTTAAATGGCCATAAACTAAAGATAAAGACAAATTTTTTTTTAAATATCCACAAAAAACTCATGTTACCCCTATCAGGAATAAAAAAGGGCACATCACCACAAAGCCTATAAATATTATAAGGGCAATAAAGGAATAATATGATCCACTTTATGTCATAAACATGTAAAAATTTAAACAGAATAGATATTCCTTAAAAGACACAAATTACCAAGCTGACTTGGGAAGAAATGGAAAATCTGAATAGTCCTATTGTTATATCTATAAAAGAAGTTCCTTTCATAATGAGAACTTTCTTGTCAAGAAAACCTCAATATCCAATGCCTTCACTGATGAATTTTGTCGAACACTTAAAGGAAGATAACGCAAATACTGCCAAAACATTTGAGCAAATGAAACAAAAAAATTACCATTTCTCAAGCCATTTTGTGAAGTTAACAATACTCTGATACCAAAACCAAAGATATTAGAAGAAAAAATATATGTGCAGATACCTATCACCCATGACATATAAATGCAAAATTCCTCAACAGAGAAAATTCTATTTCAAGTCAAGATGGACCAACGGGAACTGGATTTACTCACCTGCCTGAAACAACTTTAAAAACAGACAAAATATATGAAACGATGGTACCGAAGACGTTGGATATCAGACAATGAAGAACAAGGACCCACAAACAAGAAACACATGAGGTCAGTCGTATGATTGCCCAGCTCGCTGCCTGGAGAAAGTTCTCAGGTCTCAGAGCGAGGTGGTTTCCCTGAATTGTGGAGAAAAGCTGAGATCCACAGGGCAGAGAATCGCAGAGGAGAACTCTTCACAGGGGGACTCCGGAGGCCACAGAGGGTCTCCCTCGTGCCTCGGCCGAGTGCTGACCAGCACACATGTGCGAGGACACACCTGAAACGGGGGGAAGGGTCGCCCAAAAGGACTGGAGGGAACCGTGCCCAGCGCACACACAGGGACGGGAGCAAGCACCTGTTTCCAACCCCCAGAGTTGAAAACTTCCTAATTCAGACGGCACTGGTCGGACTTCCAAGAGGCGTCTTGACTCAGTAGTGGAGAAAAATTAACTCTAGACTCACTGTGGATAGAGCCCCAGGTAATAACACTTAATATAGTAAGACCCAACGGACCGAAGTGGTCACGAGCAAATTAACCACGTCCAAGAACAAAACTCAAAACTGTTTACAGGATGGTGTGGCCAGTTGACCACCTGTGGGGGGAGGCAGCTTCTTCCTGTGGGGCGGAGAGGTGGCTGGGAATGTTGAAGGACACGGGCTGCGGGATTTGTGGCTTTGGTGAAATTGAAATCCTGGCGGGTCCAGAAACTGATGCCCACTTCCAGTTCTCTGGTATTAAAAAATATTTCTACTCTCACGCGGGCACAGGTGGAATGAATCGCGTGCTGGCCACACGCAGAGGCTCTGCCCTGGTGATCTTACACGTCAAGTTAAGGTCTGAAAAGCTCCAGCTGTGAATAACATAAATGGATTCTAAACTGTACCCCATCTGTTAAGTTCACATACCTGAAGAAGCTAACGTCACCTTGGCATGTGATACTCAATTTCTATAATAAATTATGAACCTGGGGGAAAAAGTCCTCATAGAATAAAAGGTATTCCACATCCTACAAGATAAAACTCAGTGTCTGGCAACCAATCAAAAGTTATGAGGATGCAAAGAATAGAAAATAGAACCGATAAGGGAAGAAAAATCAATCAACACTGGCCCCAAATGGACACATAGGATGTTATTAACAGACTAGGACATTTAAAAAATATCTGTGGCAGTATTACATGAACATACCTTGAAGAAGCCAAAGGAATAATTGAACACATTAAATTCAACCTAATATAGGGTCCAGACATTCTATTCCTAGATACTTACCAAAGAGAAATGAAAGCGCTTTTCCACTAAAAGTTCTACATGAATGTTCCTAGAAGCTTTATTTATAATAGCCCAGAACTGAAAACAACCCAAATGTCTATCCACAGGTAAGTGAATAAACAGTGGCGCATCCATGCAATGGGATGCTACTCAGCACCAGAAAGAAATGAGCCATTGATACCCGGAACAACCAGGATGAATCTCAGGATAATTGCACCTAGTACAAGAAGCTACACACAAAGAATTTACTTTGTTTCCATTAATACAAAATTCTAGAAAATGCAAACCATAGCAACAGAACGCAGATCAGAGGTTGCCTGGTGATGGGGCGGGGGCGTGGGGAAGACGGCACGGAGGGAGATTACAAAGAGCAAGAGCAGCTTTGGGAGGTGATCCATATGTTTGTGATCATAACTGCAGGGATGTTGTCACAGGTGTGTACATGTGTGACAATGGCAAATGCATGCTTTAAGCATGTGCCATTACTGTATGTCAACACACCTCAGTGAAGCTCTTAACATTTTCTTAACAAAGGTTAAACTACGTGAACGTGCGCGGCATCTGTATCGTAACAGACAAGAACTGGAAACCACCAAGATGTCCTTCAAAGCGTGAGGGGTTAAACAGGCTGGGAAGCGTCCACACTGCGCACCGTGGAATACTACTGCTCAACAGTAAGAGGAACTCGCTACTGACACATCCAACAAGCTCCGCAAACTTCCAGAGAACTGTGCTCAGTGAAGAAAAAGCCAGTCCCCAAAAGGTCACATCCTGTGTGGCTCTATTTACGTAATGTGCTTCAAATGACACCACTCCAGAGCCGGAGAGCAGACAGGGGCTGCCAGGGGTTAAGGAGGGGGAGGGCGGGGTGGGGGGCTGGTTGTGGAAAGGCAGGTGGGGGCCGTGGACAGACAGAAATGCTCTGAGTCTTGGCCGTGTTGATGTCAATACCCTGGTTGTGGTGCCACGGTTTTGCACTGCGTCACCGCTGGGGAAAGGGTGTGGGGTCTCTCTCTGTTACTTAACTGCATGTGACTCTACCGTTGTCTCAAAATAAAGAGTTTAAGTTAACAAAACCAAAAACTTCGAAAACCCACAATCATAACATGACCCAAAAAGCAAGCAAAGCCTTCGCCTAAAAGGAAAAAGGTGGCGGGAAGGTGTAATTATCACCTCGCCCTGTTATTGCTGCTAGTGGGGTTTTGACAATGCCAGGGTTACGCACATTGTCACAGAGACACAGTGGCGGTATGGGTAGAAAGTCATCATTGAATAATTTTTAATTTGTGTCTCTCTCCCAACCTACACTGCTGGAAGCAAACTATTATTTAACATATATATTTTTTATATATTCTGTAATTATCTTGAGAACAGAAAAATGTTATTACTTTTCTTTGTTAAAACATTATTTAATGTCAACAAATAAAATATTCCGCAATTTCTGTGATTCTCCTTTGGAGTGTTTCATGTTTTAATAAACCACAAGCCTCAAAAAATAAAAGGGGAGAAAAATACAGTGCTAAAGGTAGGATCCAGAATTATAAAACTTCTAGGAAAAAAATCTTAAAAAGTCTTTGAGACCTTGGGAAAGGCATAGTTTCCTTAAGCAGGACCCAAGAAGGGTGAGCCAAAAACAAATAAACAAAAATCGAACTTCATCAGAATTAAAATTAGTTTTAAAAGGACACCATTTAAAATATGAAGGATAAGCCACAGGTTGGAAGAAAAAGATTCACAATGCACATTTTTGACAGAAGGATTTAAATCCAGAATATATCAGAAACTCTTACACTCCAAAAAGAAAAAGGTTTCTTTTAAAATACACAAAAGATCTGAACAAACTCTTTGAAAAATAAGATAAATGAATGGTCAATAAGCACAGGAAAATAAACTCCACGTCATTCATCGTCGTTAGGAAATGCGAATCGAAGCCACAGTGAGACACTACTACATACATAGTAGTGCTGCTAAAATTGCAAAGACTGACAATTCCTAGCTTTGACAAGGGCGTAGAGAAACCAGCTCTCGTATACTGTGGGTGGGACATGAAATGGTACAACCACTTTGAGAAAGCGTTTGGCGATTTGTGTGTGTGTATGTGTTTGTTTGTTTTGAGACAGGGTCTCTCTCTCGCCCAGGCTGGAGTGCAGTGGCACCATTGTTGCTCACTGCAGCCACCAATTCCTGGGCTCAAGCAATCCTCCTGCCTTAGCTTCCTAAGTAGCATGCACCACCAAGCCCCGCTAATTTTTTAAAAAAATTTTTTGGTAGAGATGGGGTCTTGCTATGTTGCCCAGGTTGATCTTGAACTCTGGGCCTCAAGGAGTCCTCCTTCCTTGGCCTCCTACAGCACTGGGATTACAGGCATGAGCTGCCTGTGCTCAAAGTTTCTTTCAAGGTCACACATGTACTCAGCAAGCACTTCCACTCCCACGTATCATCCAAGAGAAATGAAAACTTATGTTCACACACACAAAAAAAATGTGGGCATGGTTATTTATACCACTTTATTCACAAAGTGAAAACTGGGCGCAACCCAAATTTCCATCAACAGATGGGTAGATGAGTAACTGTGGTATAGCCAAACACTGGAACAGTTCCTAGCAGCAGGAACGAATTTATCTTCTTATACACACAACATAAACGAGTCTCAAAATCCTTATGCCGAGCAAAAGAAGCCAGACACTAATGAAGATAAACCGTGTGGTTCCATTTGTGTGAAATTCATCTACAGTAACAGAAGCAGATCAGTATTTGCCCAGGGCTAAAAGTGGGGAGAGGAAGCAGAAGAGAAGCTTTTGGGGTGAAGAAGTCATAATACATCTTGATCACGGAGGTGATGACACACGCAACTTTCGCCAAAACACGTCTGCAGGTCGTTGAGTGGGTGCATGATGCTTTTCTGTGTAAACCACCCTTGGTACGATTCATTTTCAGAAAGAACAGGGACTGTAAATCTGTATCTCGTGCAGCCTTCCTAATAACGTCGAATCTGCTGGCCCAATTTCTTCTTGTCAAACCCAGCTGGAGCCTCTCTGGCTTTACTGGCTGTTTCGCCGACTGCATAGCTGGCGAAGAGCTCGTCCCGTCGGGCACGGAAGTGTCACCGTTTCTGGTCGCTAGATCTTGTTGGCATCATGAGTGACATCTTCCACCCACAATCTTCTCCTCGGGACTCTACAGAGCCCACTTGGCGAAAGGAATGGTTCCCTAACCCGGATGCCGTGACCCATAAACCCATCCCTGGCGTGCGTGAGCGGCGACACTGCGCAGTCCGCCGAGAGCAGCCCACCGCGGGGGTCCCTGTCTGTGCCCTCTGCGGGGGGCTCCCCGGGGACTGCAGGTGAAGCGTGACTGTCTGCCATAGAGCCCAAGGGAGGGTGTCCATCTCCATCTCTGTTGGTAAATATTCATTTATTTTATTTTGAATGGAAAATAGTTATAATAACATTTTACGTAATGATTTGAGATACAATCATCTAACGTGCGCTTCCCACACCCGCTCTGCAGAGCTCGGCCTCGAGAGCTGGAGAAACAGGGAGACCGGGGGCGGGGGGGGGGCAACAGTGAGGCCACGCCGTGGCAGGGGGGCTCTGCTGCCGGGCCCCACCGTCTCCACGCCTCATGTGTCTCCTTACCTTAAATCGAACTTGATTTGTTTAGAGATATCCAAGATACGCACTGAGGTCGCAGCGACACTCAGAGGTGTCCCCAGACGGTCTGGTGGGGATGGTGCACATCCAAGACGTCAGAGTCGCCTCGCATCGTGCACAGCTTCCACTCTCCTGGGCATCTCCACCTGCGTCATTTCAGCATTCACCTTCTCACCTAATGCTGACGACAACCGTGGGAGGCAGGTGGGGAAACGATTTGCATTTACAGATGAGCCCACTGAGTCAGGAAGGAGCCAGCTGAGTAGGGAGGGCGCGTCCTCCGGCAGAGCCCCGGGGGGGACTCGTGATGTTCTTGCTAATTCTCCTGTCCGTGTCTCGCTCTCTTCCGGGAAGTACTCACATGCCTGCACACACATGTGCACACACCCCACACACAGTCACACCTGGAACTGCATCCCTGCCCTGACCCATGCAATCCGGGCTTCCAGTTCCCATATCCTCTCAGTTTCACGCCTCGATCCTCCCGCTCCGTGCTGAAGCAGCAGCTGGCAGAAGCTTCTGCCTCCGTTCCGTCCCCCGAGCACCCACAGCAAGCGGAGCGGGGTCGCCGCGGGGGTGGGAGAGAGCAGACACCTGCGTCCTTGAGAGGGTGCGTGCACCTGCAGGTTTGTCCAACTTCCTGTTCCAGCACGACTCTGTCCTTGTAGCCAGAAGGGGTCTGCAGTTTGGGAAGAACAGAAAATCCTGTAGGGAAAAATGACCTTTAAGCAGAAAACCCCCATTTTCCTGAAGACACCTTGGCTCAGCCCGTTCTCACAGGAGGCCTGTGATGAGCCTTTGACCCCAAGGCGGCCCAAGCATGAGGCTGGACCCATTGCCGCGGCGCCCAGCAACCGGGGAGGCTCTGGAGAGGGAGCAGCACCCAGCACACGGCTGCTTCCTCTCGTCAGCTCCGTTTGTGTGTCCCACAAGGGCCAGCTCGGAACGGGAATTCTTGCACCTCCCGCTTCCCACAGTGTGACGAGGGGACACAGCCGAAAAGTCCCCGGAGATGGCTGTGAGTTCACATGTTTCGGGCTGATTCCCGAGGACCAGGACCGTCAGGTGTTGACAAAGCCAGGGGGCCTCCTAGCGGGAGGGAGCGGGATTTTCTGCCAGCAGAAGCACCGTGCGCATAGAGGACT